>VWZG01005124.1:207794-354642 GCA_013396735.1 Grallaria varia
AGTACTCGGTCATAAGCTTAAACATGAATCAGCAATACCATAGTGCACAAACAGTCTTGCGTTGTGATGTACAATGGCATAGGTTTTTACAATCAAAGAGATTCCTCCAACCTATTCACTACTACAGCCTTAAGAGGAAGATTATATCCAGTTTTCAACAGCAATAATTAAGAATGAGGGCTGTTTCCTTTCAATAATGGAGAACTGTGAGCCAAGCAATAGAGGTTTAGAAAATGTGACCCAAGATGCATTGAGATAATTTCTTCATTCAGTGAAGAGGAAACTGCAACACACATATTAAAATACATCTGAGGTGGAGGCAAAAAGGAAGGTAGCAAATTGCTTTTCATCCTGTATGGATTAATCAATTTCAAGGGTTGCTCTGGGTATTCCAGAACTCTGGAATATAAACCCACAGGTGGAAAATGGGGCAGTGAGTTGCAGGGTTTAGAGCTCCTGCAGAGGTAAGAGGAAAATCTGTCTGAAAGGATATCAGAGCATGGGAATGGCTTTTCTGAGGAAGTTTGGCTATCTTCATTACTGTAGTTTTTCCAGGTAACTTATACAATTCTTGAAATGGCTTAGGCCCTCCTAGCATCTTTTTAGATGTTGTATTAAATAAATACAGTTTATGTCATTTAAAAGCTATGTTTAATTTAACTGTTGATACTAGGTGCAATTGCTGAAGAGTTTTGGAGTTTTCCTTGCTGCTTTCCATCAGCCCCGAACTAACAGAACCTCTTCTGTGCTTCTCTCTTCTCTGGCTTAATGTTTGGTCCCCTTACACCCTTCACCACTTTATGAGTAAAATAAATGAAGAAAAAAAATATTGAAGGATTCACTATGTACTGTTTTATATTCTTTCAATATTTTGTCATAAATAGAATGAAAAATGAAGGGGAGAAAATGCTTTTCTTTCTAATCGTCTAACATTAGTTCCACTTCTTTCTATTGTGCCTATGGTATCCAGTGATCCCATAGTCCCTACATTTATATTATCACTTCAGCAGCTTGATTTAGGGATAGTATGGTCTCCTACGGCATTGCAGATTGCACGATGAGAGTATTGCATAGCAGTAGTCCAGCTGATAATGCTGTGAAAATTCTTTAGAGGGGCTGGTGCAATAAAATGCCTTTCTATGTACACTATAGGTAGCATTTTAGTAGGTATCTTTTTATGTTGACTAATAGGCTTTCATAACTGCTTTTTAGATTAATAGACACCACTACTGAGGCAAGTATATAGCTGCTCTTGGAATGCAAGCAGTTTTCAAAAGAACAAATTTTTACAGAAGTGTACACAAATAATTGGTGTCTTGTGTTTCCTTTCCTTCCCCATACTTTTAGCTGGCTGTGAGGTGGTTGGAGCACAACTGCCGCTACCAGTACCTGGATGAACTTCTCCAGCATGTCCGCTTTGGCCTTATGGATGTGGATACACTCCATACTGTAGCTCTTACTCATCCTCTTGTCCAAACAAGTGAAACTGCGACAGCACTCATTAACGAGGCCTTGGCTTACCACCGGAGCGTCTATGCACAGCCAGTTTGGCAAACCACAAGGACAAAACCTCGCTTCCAGTCAGACACTCTCTATATTATTGGTGGGAAAAAACGTGAAGTCTGTAAAGTGAAGGAATTGCGATACTTCAATCCGGTAGATCAAGAGAACGTTCATATCGCAGGGATTGCCAACTGGAGCGAGCTAGCACCTATGCCTGTAGGGAGAAGCCACCACTGTGTTGCTGTCATGGGAGACTTTCTTTTTGTAGCTGGTGGAGAGGCAGAGCACTCCACAGGGCGCACGTGTGCGGTGAGAACTGTCTGTCGATATGACCCCCGCACTAACTCTTGGGCTGAGATAGCTCCAATGAAGAACTGTCGGGAACACTTTGTGCTGGGAGCCGTGGATGAGTACCTGTATGCCGTAGGGGGCAGAAATGAATTGCGTCAAGTGTTACCTACAGTGGAACGTTATTGCCCCAAGAAGAACAAGTGGACCTTTGTACAGTCCTTTGATCGGTCACTCTCATGCCATGCGGGATATGTGGTGGATGGTCTTCTTTGGATATCAGGTAGAAAAGGTTTCACACAGTTTGAGGTACTAACAAAATACCAAAATACTGTCTTGAATTCAACTAATAAATCTTTTGTTTATATATCATGATAACTTTTGTCTTAGGAGAGGAGTATTTCAAAGAATTGAATCCTGATTAGAAGTATAGGAGCATAATGTACCTGTACAATATTTTATTTCTCCTGAGTCTCTCTTTATGTTTCAAAGATGAACATGTCATAAGTACTATCTCATAATTGTCATTCATAAATCACAATGAATGGGAATGATAATGCACATTTGGACAAATTTCAGATGGTGTGCTTCTTAAAAACATCCAAGCAAATGACACAGTTTCTGTAGTATGACCTGGTACTTCTGACAGTGACATGACCCAAGGGAATGGCGTGAAGCTGTGTCAGGAAGGTTTAGGTTGGATATTAGGAAAACGTTCTTCACCCAGAGGCTGATTGGGTACTGGGACAGGCTCCCAAGGGAAATGGTCACAGCACCAAGCCTGAGAGTTCAAGAAGCATTTGGTCAATGGTCTCAGGCACACGGTGTGATTCTTCAGCCTTTCCTGTACAAGGCCAGGAGCTGGATTTCCATGATCCTTATGGGTCCCTTCCAACTCAGGATATTGTATGATTCTATATTCATTTACTCCTGATAATGAAATGGAAAGTTAAGTGCTTGTTGGCTTGTGTTGTTCCAGGGCTTGAAGGCAGATGTATGAATTGCTCCTGCCTGCTCTTCAGGATGTCATAACAGGGCAGGATGACCTTCTAGAAATCATCCTTGTCTCTGTCCATAATGAGTGCACAGGGCTGTCTGGGTGTAATCATAGCTTTATGGCACAGATAGGTGATTGTATAGGCCTTATAAGCATAAGCTAACGTATCCTTTACAACTGAGTCTGATGTAGCTGTTATGTTACACTGATGGGGGTTGAGGACATTGTTTATTCAGTCTGTGGAGTGACTTCTCTACTATTATATTTTGGAATACAGTTGATAGTCTCTACAGAAGATTTGACAGAAAATTATTCCCCTTTTACTAAGACGTGTGCCATGGAAGGTTATATAGTTACAATTTTTATTAAGAAAGCTAATGAGTAAATGGGGACAGCGCTTGAGGTAAATGTTCAGTGATTGGCATCTCCACAGTAGATACCCCCTAGGGATTTTAATATGGTCTGGAATGCCTCTGGTGAAAAGATGGTATATGAATGGAAGATTAAGTTAGCTACTTAGGCCTTCACTGTGCTTGTCAAAGTATGTTGTTTAGGTTAGCAGATGTACCTTTCTATCCATATGGATTAAGTGCCCCATGGGAATGTATTCCTGCGCATTGGCAAGGGAGTTAGCAGATATCAGTGTTTATTAATACACACTAAAATCATGAATGATGACTTTGGAATTAAAAGCAGGACAAAATGCAGAAAATCACCAAGATCCCTGACAGATATTTGTATAATTTCCTTCAAGAACCATCATTTACGGAGTCTTGTAGAGTTTGTGCTGTGTGTTAATCCTTAAGGAAGACCCAGGTACAGTACAGGAACAGGGTTTCTGCTTTAGGGAACCAGCTGAGTGTGCTGGTTACAGCGTTACTACTGCTATGTCTTGATTACTGCTTTTTCCCCAAATTGTGGTTTACATTTGTCAGTTTCTACAAAAACCAGGGATTTTTAGGAAATTGTGTTAAGCATGTTTATATAAAATCATTGAATGTGCACTAGAAATCCAGGAGTGTGGTCTTCCCTCCAGTAAATGAAAAAAGTAATAATTTCTATCTTAATTTAATTGAAAACAAAAAAACTCCCCCAAAAAAACCCAAACCACAAAAAAAAACCCCAAACAAAACAAAAAACTCAAGCAAATAAAGAGCCCTAAATCCCCACAAAAACCAACCAAAGAACTCCAAAGTATCCAAAAGACAAGAAAGTATTTCATAGAGATTTTTAGTTCAATTATGGGACTGGTTGAAGATTAAATTGAAGCTTTCCAGATATGCTATGAAAGGGGAAATTATGCTGAAGATTATTTCATGTGCTTAGTTATGTAGGTGAAATGCGTGGTTGCCTATGCGTTTTAAATACTACCTGCATTTGTATAATGGTGCAGCGTGATACTGTGTTCAAGGATATGCCTCTAACAGAGCTGGAGAATCAGGAGAGAGGTAAGTGAAAGCCTATTAGATGAACTCTTTAAAACTGGGCGAAATAACAGAAAATATTTTGTCAGTATTGTTCCATTTATATTTGAAAATGGTACCAACATAACTTCTGTTGTAAAGCCACAATGTTTTGGCAGTGGAATAAGATAGATAGACAGGGCTTTTCAGTTATATTTTGATGTTTTTTGAGAAAATGCTTAGAAGTTTTGGGTTGCTAAATTCTGAGAGATTATTATGAAGTACGAGAGCATACTATGCTACACTTCAGTAGAGTATTGATCTGAATTATATACTCACAGATTGAAAACTGGTTTCTAGGTATTGAATAAAGCTGTTTTAAAATGAAAGGTAGATGGAGATGTAATAACTGTAGCTAGCTTTCTATGATTAATTGATTGCTTAGGACTAGAATGTAGGTCATGGTACATGTACGTTCAGAGCTGGGAGAATAGTACAGAGAGATGTTGCATTGCATCATAGTCACTGCTGAAAAAAATCCACAGTTAGTCATTGAATATAAGATGTTAGCATAAAAGTAATCAGTAATGCAAGAGTATTTGGAGTATGTGGCCTAAAATTAGGTAATGAAAAAATTAGTCTGAGTTAGAGATTTTTCTGAGTTCTATCCCTGCTGCTTTTTCTGGGAAGTACAGATCATCAGCAAAGAGCTCTCAAAGTCAGTCTGCTGCTACCAGCTGGCAAGGGACCCATGAAAATGTGTCCAGTCTTTTAGTGAGTGAATAAATTAAACAGTGACAATAAAAGTTTCTAGCCCTTGTATTTGTGGAGAGAGTCATCAAAGCATAACCTGCACACTGACCATTTACTTACTCAGTGCCTCTGCTATGTCCTCTTGCCCTCTTAAAGGCTTTGCTGATCAAAAGCTGACTAGACTTCAGGGGTTTCTCTTATTGGGATTCATTTTCAGCTTTACTTTGCTGCTCCTTTGGGACAAATATGACAAAGATTCAAAAATAAATAATTTTGCCATAAAATCATGGCAAAGACAGCAGGGAAGGGAAATGGGCAAAACAAAATGCTGTAAGCAAACTCTGGCAATAGGAGATGGGTGGCTGATGTTTCAGGAGACAGAGGGGCTGCCAGGCTGCTACCACCTCTCTGACAGAATCAGCAAGGAGACTGGGAGTGCGCAAGAGTTGTGACCTACACTTACCAAAGGGACACTCCATACCATATGGCATCACGCTCAGCTTATAAAGCCAGGAGAAGAAGGAAGTGTGGAAACGTTTGTAGTGATGGCATTTGTCTTCCCAAGTTACTATTATGCTTGATGGAGCCCTGCTTTCCTGGGGATGGCTGAACACCTGCTGCCCATGGGAAGCCTTTGCTTGTGTGTGTGGCTTTTGCTTTACCTGTTAAATTATCTTTATCCCAACCCACGAGTTTTATCACTTTTACTCTTCCAATTCTCTCCCCATCCCACCTGAGGGGAGTGAGTGAGCAGCCATGTGGGGCTGAGTTGCTGACTGGGATTAAACCACAAGTAAGTTCTGTGTACTGACATTGCAGCATCAGGCAGCTGGTTTGGAAATTTTATAGAAGGGATCTTACAGGCCCCAGTTAACATCTGACACCATGACCAATTTCACAAATGAATTGCATGCCACATGCTTGAAAAGTGAAGTATTTCAGTGAAAGAGAAACAAAATACACAAAACACTTTGGAGTTCAACATTACTAACAATCATTACCTATAAGAACAGGGAAATCTTTTCCATAGGAGAGAGAACTTGAACTGTGCCCATTTCCCTGCATTCTCCGTGGTGTGCACATGCAAATCCAGAGACCCACTTTTCACATTAACCTTCCTCCACCCATATAGGTGTAGTGCCCCTGGGGACAGTGAGGGGCAGGGAACCTCTGCCAGGCACTCCAGCTCTGGACCATTCCTGCCTGCATCTTGGCATAATGAAGCTTCCCCTCTGCCTCAGGTGCTCAAGAGATTAGCACATGAAAAGTCTTGTTTAAAGCTAAGTATTATGCTGTTGTTTTGCAGAGGCCTGAGTTGTCTGACCTTAAGTGTGTCAGCTAAAATCACATCTTGACATACACATAGAAACTCAACTTGGGGGAAGATGTAAACAAGCCAACCCTGTGCAGTTGCTTTGTATTTCATATGAGATATAAATATTTTTCTTCAAAATGCAAGATTCTTTTTGTTTTTTAACTGTTATTTTTCCCTAATGGTGGAGATTTTGACTAAGGAAATGATGGTGATAACATATCTTGGAGAATTATTCGAGTCTGCAAGTGATTTGGGATGAAAAGTATTACCTTACTATCAGTATGCTGTTGTGAAGAGAAGATTTTCTCAGTAAATGCTTATAAAATTCTTTTATGAAAAATAGATCTGGAATAACAGGAATTTACAGAATCTAACCCAATCAAATTTTACAGTAAGGCTGACACAGGATTTAGCAGAAGTAGGAGGTTAACAAGTACATAAAAATTGCCTCAGTGGCCCAGTCTTCATTATTACTGTATTTGAATAAAGGTAATAGATCTCACACCATTCAATCATGGACATTGTTAGTTTGATGCCATTGATTCATCTTAGATTGAATGTAAACATCCAGCTTTAATGATTTTTTAAAAAAACAGTCCAAAACCAAACCTAGGGCTTGTGCCCTGCTTGATTGCAGCTGGATTGCATCTGGGGTGGGACAGTATTAATTAGAGCTGCTGTTGGCATCTTCCAGGGGACTTCTTAGGGTGGGAGAATATGCTCCAGCTCAGCTGTCTTCACTGCACCTGGACGGGTGAAGTAAGAGGTGGTGGGTTTGCATGTTGAGGAAGAATTATTTTGTGTTTAACACAGCAGACACCTAAGAGAGGAGAGATTTCTGTTTTAAAATAGCAGAGCACCTTGGGGTGTATGTCATGAGTTTCTGTATATTCCCTGGATTTGCTGGAAGATATACACATGGGAGTTCTTTGCCAACATGTAGTTTTACGCGTCTCCCAGTGAACTCAGATTCGTGCAGCAATTGAGGACTTTGGAGAGAGTTGTGAGATTTTGTGGGGGATTTGTATTGGATTAGATTTCTCGAGTCATATGGGGGGGTCTCGCTAGGACATGTTATAAATATGGATTATAAATTGTTGTTTGGGAAAATGTTGTTGAATGTACTGCTTCCTACCCTTCTCTCTTTTTGAAAGCGTGTCTTGAAGGTTTTATTGAATGCAGTTTGTGGACTGTTTGGGTGGGCTGTAATAACCCAAAATGTTTCCCATGTGTGGGAAAGGGCTGGATAAAGTGTGTCTTGGAATCCTCCAGCAACTTTCCCATGCAGAGGGGTACTGATGCATGAGTTGGTAAGTTACAGGTCTTGAAGGGCTTAAAAAGCGAGGTTTATAGACTGGAAGGGAGTGAGTAACTGTGACTGTGGCAGTGCAAAAATGTAAACCCACAGGCTGGATGATGGGCTTTCTGTGAGGGTGTGCTCATGCCTGTAAGAGCAAGACACAGACTTGTCCTGAGGGTGCTTCTCGCCTCCCAGGAACTAGAGTCCACAAAGCAAGCTGCTTATGTCAGAGTAGTGTAACCATCGCTCTGTTTATAAAACCCAGCAAGCACTGACCAAACTGTACATTTTCTGTCATTTACCAAGCCAGACTTTTTTTTCCTCTCTCTTTAACTGCTGGGTTACCACCACATTAACTGTTACTGCTTGACATCAAATTTAGTAGCATGGTTTGTATTTTTAAATACTATGTTGTTATGATGCCTCTCTTTCTATCCTCTCCTTTCCTCACAGAAAACAGCAGAGAAGTTTAAGAAATTCTCTCAGAATTACACCTTTTTTTTTTTCCTGAGAAAATATGTATTATTTTTAGTACCATTTAAACTTTTCCCCCCTCCTTTTCCTATTTTTTGAGAGACATATTGCTGTTCTTTTGCCCTTTCCCAGCTGCCTGGAGTATTTTTAAAAGAAATAGTTCAAGAGGACATTGCAGACTTGTTAAATCTGAATTTTGGCAGAAAATTTTAAACTTTTGCTACAGCACTTCAAAGTTAGGAGGAACTAGAGTTTGAAAATTGATGCAGATATAAGATGGCATATTTAATGACAGATGTATCTATAGAAACCTGTTAAGATGCAGATTATCCCCCTGGGGAGGGGAGATCAAAACTGCCAATCTATAAAATATACTTGTTAGGGGGAAGGCATGGAATCTATCTCTGTGAGCACTTTGATTGCAGGGGACAGTGTAGCAGCATGTGGCATCATAACCTAAGAGCAGACAAATCAGCTTGATGACTTTCAAAGCCAAGAATACTGCTGGAGGCAAGGGTACTCCAGTCTAGAAGAAATTAAAACATATAGAGACTGTTATTAATTCCAGATCTATTTTTGTGTAGTCAAATCTGTATGCAAATCCTTGGCATCTCATTTTGGCAGATTAATCTAAAAGTGAAGAGCGGTATGTGAAGGGAATGTAATGATGAAACACCAGAGATGAGCAATATTGCAAGGGGAAGGATGTAAGCTGTGTACTTGATGTGAGAGGCTCTTTGTGAACAGGAGCAAATAATTTTGCTTATTTGATTATTTTACGAGGAAGCAGCACCCTTCTTTCTCTTCTTCCTCCACATTTCCCCCCCCCCCCCCAAATTAAGGTGTCCTTTTGGAATGGAAATACATGACCCAGCATTGTGTTTCTGATGTAGTTTAGCATTCTGGAGGTAATCATCCAAATAACTATGATTTTTATTTTTCAAAATACTAATCTGACATCTCATTTTAAACATTATGTGGGGAGTGAAAATAACTATATGTAAAAGAAAATCAAATTACAAAACAGATATTAGAAAAGATGGGTTTGTGGATGTGGCTGATGGCCACTAGGACTGTGAAGGCTGCACAACAGCGTAGAGACGAATAACACAGAATTAGACACAGGAGCAGTCATTGCTTTCCAGTGCCTGTTCTTATGTGTGCACTTTACAGGTGCTGTGATGGGCAGGGTGCAGCACAGTGTGATGGAAATAGTTTGGAAAGACTCCATCTCACCCCAGCTATCTCCCAGTCTGTAAGCGTTCCTGGTCTGGGAGTCTGTGCTACCACCCATGTGTTGGGCCCAGCACAGGCTAGTGGTTGCAGAGATGCACCCAAGTAACAGCATTATTTCTCCCTGCTACTGCAGCTGGCGAATCTTTAAAACAGATACTTCTGTAGTTTCTGCTATCCATTCATCAGATTCTTGGCCTCATGCAAGTTACTTGGAGTGATCAGAGGGTAATTCGACATTAGCAAGTATGTCAACCCAGTAGGAGCAGATCAGCACCAAACCTTGGCGCTGAGTTCTCTATGTTTACTCCATACTTCATGTTTTTTGCTTTGGACTAGATTTGTTCTGGTCCTCTTGCCCAGATGTGCCCCGTACTCAGATGGTACAATGCCATCTAAAAGACCAGTTATTACTTCATGACCTTATGACACCGTTAGGAACTGGATCACAGCTGGTGCACATCTGGAGCACATCTGGAGCAGACCTTCTGGTTTAACTTCAGTGCACACCAGTCTCAACCTACGGCCTAAAAGACATGTGAAAGGTGGGGAAGTTGCTTCAAAATCATGGTATGGCTCTGAACCAAAATGCTGCCCTAGCTGTAGCTGGATGCCAATAAAATGAGGATGCCCCAGCACAGAGCTTGGGGGCTAAAGGGAAAAAAAAGCCCAGCAGCCTTAGTGGGAGTGGGCCATAGCTCAGCCAGCAGGCATGAAAGTCAAAGTGCTGCTGCTCTGGCTGAAACAGGGTATGTCCTCACAAAAAGAGCAGCATGAAAAAATGGAGAGAAATTCCTTCCTCTCATTGCTGTGGATTTTGTCCACTGCCGTTAGAACTGTAATGTAAAAAGGTTATCTGTCAGTATGAGTCTCACTGGTGTGCGGCCACTGGCATGCCCTAGTTCTGCCCAGACCTCTTAATATGATGAAGGTGAGGTGCAACTTGCAGGCGTTAGTTCTGGTCCCATCTTCCCACGGGCCCAGGGTGGTGACAGAGGGGAACTGGGACCTGTGGCAGTGCTGAAGTGACACCGTTTTCCGAGGAGGCTTGAGCACACTCAAGAGCATGTTTGCACAGGTAAGATTACAGACTGAAGGTGTTTTCCGTGAAGGATGATTGGGCATTAAACATCTATTTATTGTGTCGAGGTAAGTAGTTGGTTTGCAGCATCTGCTTGGGTCAGACTCTTCTGCGTTTTTCGGAGGTACTTTGTGCCTTGCTTTTTAACTTACTGATAAGCAAGTGGTAGTGCAGTTTCTGTCACTATGGTGGAACCTTCCAGCCTAGGTGTACAACTAAGACGGGAGATAATCTCTTTATAATGCAAACGAAATACAGGATTTCTTTCAAATATATAGGTGAGCCCAGTTGCACAGGTTTGCACCATGCTTTCCAGCTGGCGATGGTATCCCATGTCATACTCCTGGTTAGGCAGGACTTCTCTCTGACCTCTTCCTTCTCTTTGATGCAAACACCTCCTCCTCCCTTTTTAAACTGTCACACCCTGCACACTCCTTGGAACAGGGATGAGTTTTATCTTTGTGTCTTGGTGAAGGCTGAATGCACACTCATTTAAAAACAGATCAATTTTTTTCTCATTTCTAACCTATAGAATTAGCTTTACAAACGAAGTGTGTGTAGGGTGTTTATTGTTGCTATCCTGTGTTTTGATAGTTTTGACAAATAGGGCTACTTATTACCTTGTAACCAGATTAAAAAGTGCAGTGGAATGTAAGCAGAAGTGGTGGTATGTAAGATAATTATGTCAGCAAATGAACTCTTGCTGTACCTGATCTTGGTCCTGGTTTTGCTTATATGAAAAAATGTAACTTGTATGAACTCTTTCATAGGAGGAGTAACAAATACTGCACAGTATCAAAACAGGCTCATGGTCTATGATCCTAAGCAGGTGGGTGTCTGTGTTGTATGTTTTTTCTCAAATGTTTTGCTTCAAACAGGTCTCCTGGCAAATACCTACAATGATTTTTTAAGGCTAAAAGCACTGACCATTTGATTTTGTGGTGTTTTAAATTCAATGTGTACTGATGTGCGAATTTAACACAGTAATGGAGACCCTGATGACTTATTATTTTTTTAAGCCTGTAGGCGTTAGAACCATCTTAGATTAAATATAGAAAGGTGCTTTAAATCCCTTGTATTTGTCAATATTTATTTTGCTTGTTCTTTTTTTTTTTTTTTCTGTAACCCAGAAGCCCTGGGCAATGTGTACTCAAAGTCAGTGTCCCAAAACTGCTCCGTGTCTTTGGCATTTCTGCTTTGAATTGCATATATGAGCCTTTTTGTTTCCTGTATATTTTGAGAACTGTACTACCTGGCTGTGACTTATTCTGCTGCCTGCAAGGGTGCCTATCATTTCATTACCCAAGCACCTAAAATATCTTTTAGGGATTATTTCATACATTATGTATGTGTTTTGATTAGGTTAGCATGGCTCAGTAACCATTTCAGAGGGTTAGGGCATGGTTATGCCCTCTTGCTTGTATTAGGAATTAAAAGTCCTAAGCTTGCAATCAGAGTTGCATAGCCTGATTTACACCTGCGTAGAAGAATATTGACTTTTCTGATTGTAGGATAGGGGCTTTGATTGCTGTATTTGGAACCAAATTGTGCCAGGAGATTCTTCTATGTGGTTCCCACTGACTTTATGAAGCATAGCACATACAGGGCCTGAAGCAGAAAGCAAGCGATGACACACCTGCCTCTTTCTTTTAGAGATGCAGTTTTATGCACTGACTGTACAAATGCTGACTGTCCTAAATCCAAGTAGTACTTACAGGCAGCAATCATATTTTGCTTATGAGTGGGACACATCTTTAGATACTGTGTCTCTACTGTGTCTCTTTCACCCCAAAATATCAGTGACAGGGCCACTTCAGCATGCGGTGTCAACAGTGAGAAACCTGGCCTGGCACGTAAAGAGTTACAGAGGAATTGTGCGCTTGCATTCTTCAAACAAGGTCTGCTTCATGTTTGTACACACAAGCGCTTTTTAAAAATTCTGCTGGCATATTGTTTACGGTGGGTACTGGAAACCATCACATCTGCTTGCATCTCGCACAGAATCTCAATAACTCCATCATTCAGCACCAGCGCTTGCTTCTGCGCGAGGCCTTTGTGGCAAGTCGATAATGCCTGCCATCTGCCACAGAGCACACAGCTACCTGCCAACAAGCCGGCTGGGGTGACCTCTGCTTCCCCACCACTGATTAGTATTCACACACCGGCTTATTAGAAATGACCCCACCAGGCCCCTCTGTTTCTTTGCCTTTGCAGCGCTTTGCGGCTCACCTGGCAGGCACTGCAGTGGAGGAAGCTAAAGATATAATCAGGGGATGCAGGCAGGCTTTGCAAAGCAGATGGTGTCTATAGTCTGGTGTTAAGAGACTGGACTACTAATGCAAACATTAATGCCTAATATTCAACTATTACACATTGAAATGTATAGCTATATATCATGGAGGTTAAAAGGCAGAAGCTTTAGAGGCTCTTGAGTTACAGCAAGCAGCAGCACATGCATCACAAAGAATTTCCTCACAGATTTTAACTTCCTTCACTTAAATTAATCTCATCTGTTGCTAGGTGGTTTGATTTGATAAGTGTAGCAGGAGCAATTGTTTTCTTAGGTTTAGTCTCTCCAATGTCTTCTTGCCTGTCCCCATAACAGGTAGGATTCTTGAATACTGTTTATGAGTAAGAAAAATATGCCAAAGGATGTTACTTTGTAAGTTGCCACACATGAAGGGTTAACATTAAACCAAATACATGAATCATTTGAGAAGATTCTTTAGGAAATTATTTTTCCCTGTTGCTTCATTCCCCAAGGATAAGATCAAATAAGCTTCTGAATAACGAAAGGTAGAAGAATCTCTCTTCTCTCATAACAGAGTTCATGGGTATAGATAATTTTAGCACTGTATACAAAGCAGACATCTAATAGTCTGGCTTAAGGAGCATTTATTACTGAGTTATAAATTAAAAGCACTTTTGAAACCTGATGATCTAGACAGAAAAAGTACAGAGTAAGAAACACTACTGAATTAATGAATTTAAATGTGAGAACTGTAAACCACATGTTGAAAGTCCAGAATGTCTAGTCAGTGTTATAACCAACACACGTCTAACACGTGAACAAGACAAGTATGTGCACTTGTGATTCCTGGCCAAGGGTAAGAAGAACACCAGTAAGTTGCTTCTGTTTATTGTACTAATATTATAGGTATGTCTTTGAGCAGTGCTGAGACAAGTTCTCTCTTTCCAGAATAAGTGGTTAAGTCGTAGCCCAATGTTGCAGAGGAGAGTGTATCACTCCATGGCTGCTGTCCAGAGGAAACTTTATGTGTTAGGTGGGAATGATCTCGACTACAATAATGATCGGATCCTGGTCCGGCACATAGACTCCTACAGCATAGACGCTGACCAGTGGACACGTTGCAGCTTCAACATGTTGACAGGTGAGTATTGCCCACCAAAAGGGGAACTTGCTACTATTGAACTGAAACAGGAGTTCTTTTCCCTTTAGATGCCTCTAGTATGTGGAACTCCATGACTTTGCTACAATTGCTTCCGATTTATGAACCGTCATCAGCCAACAAGACACTTGGGATTACAGTTCTGGCATTCATTGGTCTACAGAACCTTTGTACACATTGTACACTAAATTTATAAGAAGGTGCACATTAATTTAATGAAGCAGTCAAAAATAATCTGTCATAATATTACTACCAGTACTGTTTTTTGATTCTCCAGAAGCTTGCCTGCAGTCATAGATTTAGCTCCCTGTTTGAGTGTACAAGAGACTGATGTGTCTCTACCATGATAACAAAATTCTGTAGTGCTTTCTGCTAGCATTATAGGGCAAAGTTTTCACCAAAATCCATTAACCCTCAGTTATTTCGAAACAGTATCTTCTTAAGAAATTACCCAAAAGGAGGTCTCCTTGTTGGAATTCTGTCAGGTCAGGAATGAGTTGAGCAGCTCAGCTACTGGATTTGTAAAGTTCTTCTTGACTTTCACTGGGAGGAACTATTACAGTTGGAACTTGCAAAGCATTGCAACTCACTGTCCCTGCCACCAAAGTTCACCTCCACCTGATACAATTCCCAGAGGTACTACCCCCTTGAATCCCAGGGAGAGATACAGAATCATAGAATGGTTTGGGTTGGAAGGGACATTAAAGATCATCTAGTTCCAATCCCCTTGCCATGGGCAGGGACACCTTCCACTAGACCAGGTTGCTCAGAGCCCCACCCAACCTGGCCTGGAACACTTCCAGGAATGGAGCATCCACAGCTTCTCTGGGTAACCCATTCCAGTGCCTCACCACCCTCACAGTAAAGAATTCTTTCCTAATATCTAATCTAAACCTACTCTCTTTCAGTTTGACTCTATTCCCCCTTGTCCTGTCACTACCTGCCCTTGTAAAAAGTCCCTTTCCATCTTTCTTGTAGGCTCCCTTCAGCTACTGGAAGGCCACAGTTAGGTCACCCTGAAGCATTCTCTTCTCTAGGCTGAACAGACCCAATTCTTTCAGCCATTTCTTGTAGGACAGGTGCTCCATCCGTCTAAGCATCTTTGTGGCCTCCTTTGGACTCACTCCAACAGGACAATATCCTTCCTGTGCTGGGGACCCCAGAGCTGGATGCAGCACTCCAGGTGGGGTCTCACCAGAGCAGAGCAAAGGGGCAGAGTCACCTCCCTTGACCTTCTGACCAAGCTACAAGATAGGCATGTGACACATTCGTAGAGTAGCACCAACAGGAGCAGAAAAGGACCTGTCCTACTAAACAATGTGAGGTAGCTGCCTCTCCACAGCCAAGAGCGTGGTTTCCACAACCTTCACCTTAAGAAGACATCTAAGCCTTTCTTTCTGTCTGCGCAACTGGCAGTAAATGTGCCCATTGCATTGTGTAGTGCAAATTTTTCTAAGGTTGTATTTATCCTTCAAAAATTCCAAACTTGTTCAGGAGACCATTGCTGTGGGGATGAATTTCTGCAGCAGCTTCTGCCCTTTTCAGCACACTTGTACCTGGAGGAGCGGTGGGGGTGAACAGGTGTGGGCAGCACGTGAGGGTCACTTGTCGCTCTCAGCTGCCGTGTCTGTTTGATGTTCATGTCCAGTAGTAGCTGAGAGGCAGGTGGGGACTGTGCCTGTCACCTGCGAAACACATGTACACAAACTGCTGCCACTGAGAAGAGAGCAGATGGTCCCTGCACAGCCACGTTATTGCTCATCTCAGTATCTCTGGGCAGCACCGTACAGGGCTCCTGTGGAGAGCAAGGAACAGCCCTCACGTTTCACCTTCACCATGACATGTTGTGAATACTGAAACAGTCAAGTTACTGCCAGGTGCATTTGCATCCTATCACAGAACTCCAGCATTTGGTGTTAAAAGGGTTAATTAAACACTGAAAGTCGTTTCTATTTCCTTCTTTGCTCTAGGTCAAAATGAGTCTGGAGTTGCTGTCCACAACAGTAGAATATATTTAGTTGGTGGCTATTCAATTTGGACAAATGAGCCTTTGGCATGTATCCAGGTGAGTGATTTATGCTTCTTTTAAAGTGTTTTCCAATAATTTTGCCTGGTTAAGTTTTGCACAGAGGTTATTAAAAAAGAAAAATACATGTGAAGTGAAGAGATTAAGGATATTTCTTATGCAGCTACTGAATCTGCATAAACACAGAGAGGAAGTTCTGTGGATATTAAAAACACTTCCAGATGAGTCAATAGATGCAATTCCTCTGAGATATTCCAGTAAACCAGGATTGAGCTGTCTTTCCTTTGGCAAGGTTTGGATAAAACGATGTGTGTATATTCACAGGATACACAATCAAGTTCAAAAGAAAAGGGCTGCAGAAATGGATGACAGGGCATAGGCTAAGAAATTTTCAGCCTGTCTCGTGATCTATTTTTTTCTTTTTTCAAGTTGTGTTTCTGAAGGGCAACCAGAGTTAATGAGTTGTTCATTGGCTAAGTTCAGTCAGCCTGCAACTTGCCCTAGTGCTTACTGCTTTAAAGCTTCAGTGGAAGTTTTTTGATCCCTGCTGTAGGCAATAGGTTGTCCAACAAACTCTTCTGCTCTCTCATCTTGTATAAGAGCACCTTGCCTACAGATCCATGGCTTTCAGGTATTCCTGTATAGAAATCAGGAATTCTTATCTTTCTGCAGGTTTCTGAGTGAAGCAGCATTGCTTTCCGACTAGCAGGGCAGTTACAGAAACTCTTGTTTATGTCTCGGTTTCTGCACTTTTTCTGATAGTATTCTCATTAGCTTCCAACTTTTTGGGGTTGGAAACTAAAACTGTCCCATAAGACTACAAGTAAGGCTTAGCATAAGGAAGGGAATACATTAGGATGCAGAGCTGCTGGTCTTATAATGAACACTCACTAGCATGAGTTTGTAAAGAGTAGGTCATGCAAGATAAACAGCTGTAACCCTGTTCCGGTCATGGTGTAATTGCATTTTACTAAGTTGCTGGATACCATACCTAAAAATTTGTTGGAAAAAGTCATTCAGACTGGCTGTGGTAACACTAGCTGATATATAGTTCTTTAGATGGAGTAATAGCACAGTATAGAGGTGGTGGTTGTACTCCCCCTATGGGCTCATTTATAATCAACAGGTACTTTACAGTATTGCACCTGGCTTTAAATGTGACTTAGTGACAAATGAAAATGGTCCTGGGATCTTGCTGTCCTAAGTGGACATTTGTCCACATCCTCAAACAAGTTGTGAACTGGCAGCCTGCCTGACACAATCCCCGCATCAAAAGGAAAAGGAGTATAATGAGTGATTTGGCAGAGTGTGTGCTGCCCCTTCTGAGCTGCTGGCAGAGTGCCTGGCTTTAACCGGCATTACTAGCCCTTTTATCTTCAAATTGAGGAAAACTGAGGTTGTTCTCTCCTTTGGAAGAAAAAAATCCGCTTTTCCCATATACCTTTAATTTCTTTAAGTCAGTCATTTATTTAGCGTTTCCATTTTTCTGTAGAGCTTCCGTGCTGCTTATATACCATCAAAGCTGACAAATGATTCATGCTCTGTGCCAGCAGGAGCCCTTCTGTGCAGAGTAACCCACATGCGTGGCTTCACATTCCTGCTAGGAAGCAGGATCCAATGTCACTGTTTGGCACTGAGTGCCTGAGCACTCAGGTTTCAGTTTGGGTGATGAGGACAGCAAATGGCTCACCAGATCGATAAATACAATCTAAAAATTATCTGAAACTACCTTTCTGTTTGGATTAATAGTACATACATGTGGTATGTGGCGGCAAATTTCTTTCAGCCTTCTTTTGTGACGCTGAAAATACTTTGTATGCTTTGACCTGCAGGTGCTGGATGTTAGCAAGGAGGGGAAGGAAGAGGTATTCTATGGGCCTACTCTCCCCTTCGCTTCCAATGGAATAGCTGCGTGCTTTCTTCCAGCTCCTTATTTCACGTGCCCCAACCTTCAGACTCTGCAAGTGCCTCACCACAGGATTGGCACAATGTGACACATTACTTGCACTTCACAAAATCAGAAGTGGAGGGGGAAAACATCAGACCCTGAGTGTAGAAGGGTTTCTCTGGACCAGTGAAAAGAGTCAATCCATGTGGACTGCTGCTTTACCATCACACATTTGTCTTAAAGTCATATCACAATGGGCAGGAAGGAAGCTACAAAAACTGTCTACAGTTTCTCTCCTCTGCCTCAGATCCAGAAGCACATACATGAGAGCATTTGGCATTTCTGCTGGTGACTACTTGCTCTGTGTCAACTTCATTTCGTTATGCAATTTTGTAAGGCATTGTGGATGCTCTCAGCTCCTCCTGGGCTGCTCTTCTTTGGAGTCTTCATATTCAGTTGTTCACCAATGGCGCTTTCAAAGACAATAGAAAGTTCTGTTTATGTTGATGATATCATACTGTGGTAATTATGCAACTTACTCAATACCTTTGGCAAAAAGAATAACAAATGTGTTGACTTCCAATTCTGAACTCTACCATTTAGTTTCTCATTTAATAATGCTTCATTTGAAATTTAAATACTTCAAAACAGATTAAAACAAAACTAAAAAACAAACAAGCCCTATAGGATATGAGGAACAGATAAAATCTGTCTCAGCAGAAAGAGAAAGATACTGAAGCCTCATGGTTAAACTCAAGTCTGAACTGAATTTGTTTGTCTGAGAATCTAAAGATCATTTGGGATGTCATTTACCAAGGTCTACTATCAAATAAATATTACCTTCTGTCATATGATCAATCCTTCCTGACAGCTGCAGTCTTTTAATGGTGGAGATCAGCCTTCTTACTGTATAATTAAAATGTGCCATTTACTTAATATTTTTAATATCCAGTTTGCAAGGGGTCATCACATTTACAATTATCAATGAACAGACTCATTTTGTCCAACATATGGTCCCACAAATCACTGGTCTCCAGAGGCTAAACAGGTGTAGAACAATGTCAATATTTATTTATTTATTCTTTCAGTTTATATAGTGTGTCTCCATTCCATTCTCTGGGCATATGCCAGCTCACAACAAATACTCTAACCTGGTATATTTTGGCTTTCCTTGGCTACTGCAGTCTCTGTCCCTTATTTCTGTTTTATTTACATATCTAACAAGAATTTCAATGTTTGTAAATATTAACCAAGCATGTAATTAAATCTTCCTCTATTTCTGATTTATGGGTACTCTGCACTTTCTCTGCTTTACCTGTGGATCAGTTCCCTGCCACTGTGCTGTCTGAGCAGACCTATCAAATTCCTACTGATGCTTCTACAAATGCCACATGCAGAATATACCATGGCAGTAACCCGCGCCTGCTGGGCAGGAACAGGTTTGACTTTGTCCAGTGAGCAGTGTTTTCAAATCAAATACATCTTTTAAGGGTCTAGTTATGGGGAGGTAACCTTATCACCATTTCAGCCCCCTGCTGTGGGCAGTGTACTCACAGAACATCACCTTTCCTTTTCCAGTGCTTATCAGGTTAGAATGTTTTATGGGTTTTTTTGCTGAGCTTTCTCACTCTTGTGGCCTAGAGCAGAGCTGCAGCTGCATAGTCTTTGCCTGGTGCACTGACTTGAGTTGCTAACATTGTCTCCCTCTGTGCCCCACGCAAGCCTACATCCAGGCAGTACTTTTGTTTATACTGCATGGGAGCTATATAGGCTGTACATCAAAATATGTTTTAGTTTCTTGTTTTAATTTGTTTGATCTCCTGCAAATCTGCATGCAAGGTTTGGCTTTCCTAACAGGCCATTTAAAGTTTAGAAATCGCTTTCCTGTGTGGGCTGCAGGGCCCAAGTATGTGAACTTCAACTTATGTGTGGCTTTCAGGGACACAAACATATTACATGTCTCATTCTCCACAGGAGAGCAGCTAAAATAATCAAAAGGTGTGTGCAGGGACTTTGAACCTCATACTAGAGGTACCGCACCCAAGTAGGTGATCAGCTTTTGCTCGGGGGGCAGAGCTGACATGTATTTCCTATTTTGCAGGTGGTGGGAGGATTAATTTCTTAGCCTTTGTAAAGCCCAGTGCACGTCTGGACAATAGTGCAAAGTATGATTTGTATGCCTCAGCTTAGTTTGGAAGCTTTTATTCCTAGGCCTCATAGCTTACCACAGCTGTAGCTATGGAATAATTTCTAAACTAACTGCTGCTTCTGGAGAACCTGGGAAGGGATTATGATGAATCTGCCCGACTGTTGAGCGGTGGCAGAAAGCGGCAACAGTGACCTGCATTTGAGAAGCAGAAGGGGGACAGCTTCCTTATGCAGAGCAGCATGTGCCTCTTGGTCTGCAGTCTGAAAGGCAAGAAAGTTATTTATCATGTTTGTTCTGCCCTTTAGACGCTTTTACTGCTCCGATTGTTACCACCAATTGTCTGTGCTGTGAATAGCAGTTTTAAACAGCTGTGCAATTGCATTATATTAGTTAGAGGTTCCTCTGCCACAGAGCCTCAGGACAACACATATGCTCCTATTAGTGTCAGGATTCTCCTCTGGCTCTTAATCATCAGGCTCCACTGATTACAGAGAAGTCCCTCTTAGCCTCCAATTTTTTGTGCCACACTTTCCTATCTGGGTCCTTTTGCTTTTGTTGCAGGATCTACAGGATGGACGGGGGTGCTTTGCGGCACCTGAAGTCAGAAAATGCCACATAGGCCTTGCCAGATGAGCAAAACTCAATTATTTATTGCCAGGTAAGAAAAGAGAAAGGCATTGGATGTAAGGACAGCACCCTGCTGTGGCTGAGGAGTCTCAGCTGGGGAGGTGTGGGGGTGGGAGAGCAAGGGTGGCTTCACCTGCCACCTGCAGCTGTGCAGGACTCCTGCCCACAAAGGCTGCCCGGTGAGCTGAAGTTTCTGAATCACCACGTCCTTGCTCTGCCATATTTCCCGAGCATCCCTGGCTTCTGAAACTGCCACAGCTGCAGGATCCTGTGCATGGATCCGCCTCTGACGTTCTGAATTTTGTACCATTTTTGGCAAACCTACAACTCTGAACCCAACCTTTGTCCTCTCCCAGCCTACCAGTTTTGGTACATACCTCTGAAATGCAGTTTAACTCAGTTTGCCCACGAAGCCTTAAAGCAGTCCAGGATAGGAATATGCTTGCTGTTTCTGTTACCAGAGTCTGATCGGCACAGTGTGAGAGCTGATGCCAGCACAAGTAATTTATCTGACTGGAAGTGTGCAAGGTAAAGGGGGCAGGTTGCAACCAGTGAGAACTCATAGTATTTCAGGGAAGGTGTCCTTACAAGTGAATAATGCAGCAATAGTTACTAACTGTTCAGTGTAATTCTGTGCTCTGAATTCCTTAGATTTACACATTAAAGCTACTTAAATCTGCAACTAACACCTTTGGGCCATAAGGTCTTGAGAGCTGTACTGAAGAGCTGTTCTCTCTTCTCCTCTTTTGGGCCACTCCCGTAACGAGTAGTATTTCATCCTTTATACAGCATATTTAACCTTTGAGTCCTAAAATGTGTTATCAGCTCTTCTTAGCTATAAATAACCACAAAGGAATCAGCTGCTTTGTGTTTTTTATCTAAAAAATACCCAATTTCCACAAGCGGCAGCACCAACAGCCTCTTCTTCCCCTTAAGTGTCTCTTGATCATTTCACGCCCAGATGCTGACCAAAGACACACTGCCATGTTATGATCCAGTGTGCAGCAATTCTGTTTCTGTGCTCTAATGTCTTTATAATTCTTGCATTTCTACTTATGGCTTATTACTTCCTTCTTAATTCAGCACCTTTGGGGCAAAGTACCTGACTCAGAATAGCTGAAACTTCTGTAACTCTTTTTCCTTTAAGTTTTGCCTCCCCCAGTTACTCTCCCCCCGACCTGTACAGACATTTAGTACATCAGTTGCAGAATCATGGAGAAGTAGATAATTGAATATTCACACATGCAGAAACAACACAGGCAGAATGTGGAACAATGTGGAAACAAGCGCGAAAAGAGGCGGCATCTGTTTATTGAAAATTAGAATGTAGAATAAATTAAGAGGGCAAGGTTAAAACACTTCATCTGCAGGCAGAGTTTGTAGGGGAGGAAGACTTTGCAGGAAGTTCAGCACACAGACTATATAAAGGGCTTATGCAGTTTTATTTTTGCAAAACATTATTTTGGGTTTTTTTCCCCCCCAAGGACGTGTTACAAAGGGATAAAAAGTGTCCACATAAAGAATGGTTTTCCAATACAGATGATTATATATAGCTGTTTCACAGTAATGCCAGAATTAAAATGCTTAAAATGCTAATGTTGCAATGCTTCAAGTACTGAAGAAGAGAGTAAGTCTTTTTAGTAATACCCTCAATTCATGTAAGTAAATGCTGGGCTAATTTTCCTACCAGTGCCTATGCAGGTCATGCTGGGCCTTTCTAAAATAATAAATTTAAACTTGAATTTTAACGCCTATTTTGGTGTCATTCTACAAGGAGGAGGGTAGATCCAATATAGATGGACATTTGATGGACTGAAAAATGGATTGAATTTGGTTGACGTGGAATTACTCTGCTGGCATTTCCAAAAGCCTGTAAAGATACCACATTTATGAATATAAGGCCTGAGTTTTTACAATTTTTTTTTGTTGTTCTGTCCATACCTTCACACTTCATACATTAAGCTTGCAAAAGGTTTACCATTTTAAATCTGCGCAAGTAGACAAAAGCCATATCCCAGTCATTCATCATAAAACAAGCTTAATTATGCTAGGGCATATTGACACTGCATCAGATTTTTGATCTTCAACATAATTTTACAACCATTGCTAACAGATGGGCTGATTACACTGAATTTGAGTTTTAAGTAATAGTTAGAAATTCTAAATTATGATTAAACTGAAAATACCCATTGCATACACAATTTTCAAGAGCTACTGAAAGAAGGAAAATCAGAGTGCAATAAAACCTCTTTTCTGTTTCCTGATGGTAATATAGTGCATTAAATGGACAGTTATCAAAGTTCCTTAAATGGCCAAGCAGTGTATGCTATTGGCAGCTCCTCTTCTGTGCAATTACAACAGATATGCAGAACCTTATTCTTTCCATAGGTCTGCTGCTCTATTCCAGCATAAAAGGTGTGAATTTTTTCTATTTCAGAAGCTATTTCATTGAAACAAGTGCCTTCTCCCCCTCTATTTTTTTTTTGTCATTGAAAATGAAAGCAAGGAGTAATTTAAATTACCATGTTCCCGCTCTTTAATAACAATAACAAATGAGAAATTCTTATAAAATAGAGGTACAACTTTGTGGGACTAATGGAAGTTGCATGTGAATTCTGAACAGAAGGTGACTTTTTTTTGTTACCATTTTAAGATTACTAAAGGTAAGATAAGCCAGACTTCCCTCTGCCTGCCATTGTTCATCATATGCTGGACATCTGTTTCATATCACAAGGATGATAATGGGTCAGAGGTGATTGGTGTCTTGAATTCTGGAATATGGAAAATATAAAAATTAAATACTGTCTATTCAGATCTCAGTTCTATATATTGCAGAAAGAAAAGAGTGTAGTAGTCCCCTTATATCTTGGAACAGTTCCCTGGCCAACAAGAACAGCATAGAAAATGCTTGCAAGGCTCGTGTGCCCTGTCCTTCAGACAGGTCTCCTGTCAGCATTATTAGCATTTCTAAGTGAAAGAAGGCACTGGTCACAGACCACGAACCAGGTGTGGGGAGAAAAAAGCTCACAGAAATAAAATATTTTGTTAAAACTTCACTGCCAAACAGTGATGCCACAGTTGTGAGTAACTGATTAAGATTTCTGTTAATTTTGTTTTGGGTAGAGTTAATCTGTGCTGAATGCAGGGTTGATAATATAGTTAAGTTTTGTTACTGTTGAGCAGGGCCAAGGTGTTCATACTTCAAGGCTTCTCATACTGCCATGCTGGTGAGGAGACTGGGAATGCATGGGAGGGTTGGAGACACAGCTGGGACAGATAACCCCAACTGACCAAAGGAATATTCCATACGTATTACATCATGCTCAGTATATAATGTAGGGGGAAGAATGGGGGAACATTTGTAGTGATGGCTTTAGTATTCCCAAGTATCTTTTATGTGTGATGGGGCCCTGCTCTCCTGGAGAACTGGCTGAACACCTGCCTGCCCAAGGGAAGCACTGAATTAATTTCTTGCTTGTGTGCATGGCTTCTGCCTTCCCTATTAAGCAGTCTTTTATTTCAATGCATGAGTTTTCTGCCTTTTACCCTTCCGATTCTCTCCCCAGCCCTGCTCATGGGAGTGTGAGCAAACGACTGCATGGTGCTTGGCTGGGGTTAAGCCATAACAACATTCAGAATGGCTTAATACCACCAATTTTTCATTATATAGAAGGGTTTGGATGATGAAATTTCTATGAACTAGGTACTCCAGCTACAACTTTATTTTCAGCATCTTTTCACCATCAGTTTTGGAATTGACAACTGCAGTAAATGTCTGTTCTTGCAAGCAGTGTTATTTTTAAACAACATACTGTGAGAGACCCTTTCCATCCAAAAAGTAAAATGATGACCTAGTGCTACTAAAATGCATGCCAAAGGAAGAGCCTATAAAAACAGAAATCAGGCTGTCCCTTTATGATGATGCTTCAGACCAAAACTGTGGCAATACAAAGCTGTCTGGAGTGGTGACCTGTTAGTACAGTCAGCCTGCTCACCTGCAGCATGTGGCTTTGGCACATCAGATCTGACTTTAACTCAGGCCACTGCAGTCTCTAACACACTGTCTTGCACCCAACACTAGTTCGCCTTTCAGCCCTTTGTTAATACTGAACACTTCTGTGAGACAACAGCTTGACGATCAGCATTGCCTTCTGCAGCAGCATGTGTTGGTGCTGGCTGAAAAGAAGAGAACAAAGGAAGGACCCCAGTAGGTTGTGCAATGCTGTTGCTTCAAGCCTGTAAGAGGACGTAGAAGCCTGAATGAGCTGGTAAAAGAACTGCAGCAGTGTCCGTCTGTCCAAATGTAGTAGTGAGATGGGTTGTTCTTGATGGGTAATGTCTGAATATCTAAGCAAATACATCAACAAGGTCTGTAAATCATAGCATAATTTGTGTTGGAAGGAGACTTTAAAGGTCATTTAGTCCAAGCCCCATGTAATAAGCAGGATCAGGTTACTTAGAGCCTCATCCAATCTGACCTTCAGTGTTTGCAAGGATGGCACATCTACCACCTCCCTGGGCAACCTGTTCCAGTGTTTCACCACCCTCATCATAAAAATTTCTTGCTTATATCCAGTCTGTATCTACTCTCTTAGTTTTTAAACCAAACCACTCCTTTGTAAAATATTACAGAAAGGTTTAATTTAAATAATGCTCATTGTCTTAGGGAGTTTTTATACAGACAGCATCTAATAAGACACATTATTTCTTTTAGTTTTCAAGGTTTTTTTCTATATTGTACTTAAAATCAGCATTTTCTTCCTTCTTCCTAATTTGTTTTGGACTGCTGTTTTGGTCTATGCTTGGTAAGTGAGCCTAGACTAGCACTGTGCAAGCCATCCTCTCATTAATATTATCAGAACTATCAGTCACATCTGCAAATGTCCATACCAAATAAATAGACCAAACCAGATTGCCCATTTGGCAGTGGTTGATGAATATGATGCAAAATGCAGTATTTCTGTTCGCATTAACTTTGTGACAGAGAAGAATGATAATTTCCAAACTGTTTAAATTAGTTTCTCATGCACCAGGAGCTGCTGCACATTTACATAAAGTCCTGTTGCTTTTTCAGAAACTTCCAACCACTACAGATTGTATTAAATACGTCTTTAACAACCTACCAAACACATCATTAAATGCTTTATTATAATATCTCCTCTATCATTTAAAAGTCACAGTTTTTTTTACTTTCAGGAAGTAATACTACAGTAAGACATCTGTTCTGTAATCTACTGGGTGGTAGGACTCACATTTCAAAGACATCTCAATCTGTCTTGGAGAGGAGTGGTTTGGAGGGTTTTTTTTAATTTCAGTGTGTGTGGGGTGTTTTTTTTGTGTGTGTGGTTTTTTGTTTTTGTTTTTTTTTTTTTTTAAAAAAAAGCCTTTTAGAAGCATGATCCTCCTGAGATGAATGAAACTCCTCCCAGGTACAGAAGCTTACAAGAAACTACAATGCAAGTTCAATAAGTCACTTTCATAATGAAAAGAACCTCTCTGTTCTGCACTATTAAGCAGCCTAAAGAGGCTTTTAGTTACTGCATTATCTGAAGTACTGATAGCCGATTTAGGCAAGAAGATTATCTAGTTCAACTTGATAAGATTACTGTGACGAAAGAGGAGCTGCTCTCAACAAGATTTTAGGGATTTTTGTGGAGCTATTAGACACAAAAATAATCTTTCCTTCACATTAACATTGTAAAGTTAAAATGTGAAAAACTTCAAACGTAAGAGCCTGTTCACCAGGGTTGCCATTAAGGGCAAACTTACCACTCCCAAAGTCCAGTAAGTAGTTTCAGAAATACTGATTATTAAGGGAAGTGAAAAATGTGGATACCACAGCCATTAATGAAAGTTCCCTGAGGACTTAGAAAAAAAAATGCAGAAGTTACAGAGCTAGATTTGTCCTGGAAAGACACTTAAAAATATTTGAAAGATCCAACTTTTCAGGCAAACAGGAATAATTACTAGCCTATGATCAAATGATGAATATTTTCAGTAGAAGTCTGTTGTCTCTTCCCTCACACCTAGTCTAAGTTAAGTGGATAATTAACAGTGTCACGACTAATTAAAAGACCACAGGCTCCCTGGAAAGTATGGGTTAATTTTAAGAACATAGTATTTAAATGGAAGAGAACAGAAAACTGAACCTACTTTTTGTTACATTACCCACAAAGACAACAGAGACATTTTACACTGGAATCTGAAAGACTTAAATATTTTAATACAGGTGGAAGGTTAAGACAGCTATATACATTCTGTGCAACATAAACACTAGCTCCACCATACTGGCACAACTCCTAGTGAACACACCACATTCAGCAAGTTGACTACTAGAGAGCACAGGTTTTTCTCATTCTACTAATATAATAAATTAGAAAGTACAAAGTTAAGATTTTCTTAAGAATGGACTAAATAAGATTTTCAAAAGTACATGGTTAAGAGGGATAGGTATCAGTGCGAACTGAGTTGTAAAATTAATTCCTTGAAATTCTCACTTGTTGCAATACAGGCTCTGTTTACATAGACATTTAAATATATAATAAATTAACTGTACCTTTCAATCATCATCCATCAGTATATTGAGTTAATTTTGAGATACATGACAATATTAACATACCACAGAAATAAAAAAAATTAATACATAAACTGGGGGGAAAAACAACCACAAAATTGATAAATGTATTTACAGTGTAAGATAAAGAACTTGTCTAGTGTGTCGTATAGTTTTTCGTATTGACAGTGTCACAACGTCCAAGATTTATCACCAGCGCACTGCTAATCTGTCTCATTTTCCAGTTTTTGTATCTCATTTAGTCCAGCCTCTGCGAGGTAAGATAAGAGTCTTTTATAGGCTTCTCTGTTGAGGAAAAAAAAAAACCAAAAAAAACATAACATTACTTAAACACTCACACATCCTAGCAGTAAAAGTGCGTAATTCCCAAACTCATTGTTTACATATTGGAATATTAAAACATGGGAACTTCCCCCCCACCTATTCAACTGTTTTCTTTGCTGTGAATTTTTAGCATGGCCCAACTGGAGGAACAATAAGGATTGTACTGTTTATGGCTAGAAGTAGTGATGATGCTTAAAAGTTTACTTGTTTAGTAAACTGCTGTGAAATGGAAATTCTTCATTTTAAAACATGGAGTTTCCAAGGCTTAGACAAGATTAGCATTCAGACTTCATCATGTTTTCTCTCTCATTTCTGCCCAAGAAATCTCTGTGACTCACACCAGAGCACAGTGATGTGAGCCACTGGCACTGAGAGTGTGGGCTGGCACTAACACAGATTTTTAGACCATCATCCTCAACCAAGGACGACGACTGTTTTAAAATAAACGTGGAATTCAGAAGGGAACTGTCACTCAAGTGGATTTGCCACAAGAGTGCATATGTGTTGATAAGACTTTTCACCTTAGGTTCATTCTAATACTCTCCAATCCAGACAATGTAATTATTGTTAAACTACTGCCTCCGACATTTAGGTATTTTCTAATTATCTGGTTTTGTCATGAAATATCAACTTGAGCAAACAAAACTGAAGTTTTCATACTAATTTCCTTGCAGTAGCAACACTGGACATCACCACTATAAGCAACTTCTGAACCTCACTTCTTTTGTATCTATCTGGGTTTGCACTTTACTGTACAGTAATTGCACAGAATATGTTAATATAATGTTATTTACTGGCCAGGACTGAAGAGAGAAAATCAGGTGTTAGTGTTCTTACAATAAAATACTCATGGATCATCTCAGATTGCTGGGTAATGGAGCACATTATAAATACAAATTATTAATACCAAACATCAACAAGAGATTAGATAATATATATGTTTTAAGTGATGAGGCTGAAAGAAATGTAGCTCTTCAGTAATCTCCAAGCATGGATTTCAGGAAGCTCAAACAACCTGCTTTATTTTGTAGATAATGGGATGAATTTTTCAATGATTAACAGTATTTAACAACAACAAAAAAATTGGATATGAAATACATTATCAAAAGATGAAAAGCAGGTAGTATGGAAATCCTACATATAATGGTACATCCGGCTGATCCTGCGTGAATTCTCTTAAATAAAAGCAAATGTATTTGTTGGTAGCGGATAAGAAAAAGTGAGTACTGTAATTACAAATGAGTTAAATATATATTTAATTAAATGGAAGATTAATACCTCGTGACTACCCTTTAGTGTCTCATGAGTTACATTCTTGCACAACTCTGTCTTTTGGACTTTTTATAGCCCAGTCCCTGCTGACACACGCCTCAAAACTTCCCTGGGGTGAGGCACGACTAGGACCCTACCCTTTGACAGTCCCAGGACGTGCACTAATGCAAACACTGGGGCCAATTCCTGGCCCAGACCACGCTGAGAGTCAAGGGCAGCCTTCCAGTGAGCAGTACCAACAGGAGGAGCCCTTTTGGCACGGGTGCTGCACTAGGCAGAGCTTCCTGGAGTTTTGTAACAGTGTTTGTATAGATATTGAAAGTTCAGTGCTGCATCCACACCCAGAGACACGACGCTCTGTGCAGAGCTGCTCCCCTCAAGTGCCATTTCCTCCTAATGCCAGATGGATTCACAAGTCAAATATTTCTGTCCTAAGTTCTTGGGGGGCAAACGGAGGAAGTGTGAGTCTGCTGTGCCTATCGGAGCCAGCCTTTTCTGGACACCCACAACTCTTCTATGTTTAGATTATGAGCGAACTCCTGAAATTAAGATATGGGTATTTCTTTTCCAAGCATCTCAGATCATAATTGAATATACTATAATTTTACATATGCTCTTTAAAACGAACTGAAAGGAAAATTCTTTGGGGCAGGAATTCTTTATTCTATTTTGCATCATACAGTATAGTGAGCAGAGGCAACCTGGCTTCACATAAATTCTGCTGGGGTCTGTGGACCCTAGTATTAAAACATCTCTGGAAATATTTAGCAAATATAGATGGCTTAAAACCACGAAAGGCTTGAGTTAAGGGAGATTTCTGGCTGAACACCCTTAAAAAAATCACTCATTTTTGAGTATCTGTGCTGCTCTCTTAAAACTGCTTTTTTTCAAGAGAACAAACCTCTACTGCTTATTGTAAAAAAATAACATTAAATAAAAATCAAACCTCTGTGCAGCATTTCTTCCAAGACCTTGTTTGTGCTCCGAATCCTTCAGAGACTGTGTGATTGTGGGAATCAGGCTGGTAACTAACATCTGATCCAAGACTGCCACTGTTTCTAGTATGCTGAAAACCCGGTGATCATAGACGGCGATAAAGTCCTGGATAAACTGCCTGAGGGGGACACAGAGGCATTTAATGCAGGGTTAAAACTAGATGCAGAGAACATGCCAAGAACAACTGAAGAGTCTAATCAGAACAAGCAATCTGGTTGCATGGCAATTTCATATTGTTACACTGGAATACTCTGTCTGGAATACTTTCTTTAAATGAAGCCATGCTTTTGAAGCCTAATGCTAAAAATCCCACAGATTTATTTTCAAGCAAATTGGCAGATTCTGCTACTGTTACCAGGGCCGACTTGTTCCAGAGGACTTTACTTTGTAATGTGTCTGAATACAAACTAAAACATGTATTTATTATTTAATAAATAATAATAATTGTAAGAAAAAACCCTAACAAAACAAGAGTTCTAGATTCAAACCTGCAGAAACAACATTGGCATTTCTTATAAGGCTCCACTGGCTTTTCAGCAGGGTAGACAACAGGATGAAGCACACCCATTTGCCTTCCTGATAGTTTGAGGTCTTTAAAGATCCCAGATCACATTCAAATCAGAAGTAACACTCTAGGGATGACGCACCCCGTGAAAGTGATGTATCATGTACAGATATGCATGCCCACAAACATCCATTCTTATGTCAGAGTCTCTGTGGAGCTTTCATCTAGACCTGACTCGATACAGCAGCAGTGCTTAAGGGCTGCAGAATGTCTTTGGGTGTTAGATCATGCAGCTCTTCTACTGTACCCACATAAGAAACAGGATTCACTTTGCAGGGGTACAGAATAAGCATAATTTACATTATAATAATCTATCATTGTCACAAAATCAAATAAAAAAGCTAAGCTTGCTATATGAAGACTTGATCTCCGTTATATGCACTTCAAATTAGGCACCCACATCTTTCACAGCACCTAACACTATCAGCATTCCTGAGGAGTTTTTCCCATCGCAGCAGCAATATACCTCCTTACTGTAAACATTTCAAAACAGTATCTCATTCGTGAGAAAACAGGTATGTTTCTCTCTTTTGGTTTTTTCCTCTGGCTTTTTGGCCAAGCTGTGTTCAAAACCAGTGCCAAAAGTACCATTACTTAAATACCATAAACAAGCAACAATGCAGTATGTTAAGGATAGTTATTTTAAAAAAACATGTTTGCTGTCAATCGGTTTGCAGCAGCTTTGCTGCCAACTGGCATATTTTCTGGTTACCTAAATACAGAAGTCAGCTGGGTGGCATGTTCTCCTCCTGACCCTGCTTGGCAGCCTTCTACCACATTCTGTACAATGTCTGTAGATATTTTTTTAACTGTAAAAGAAAAATCACAAGATTCACACAGAGCTCTTGAACTGACCATCTGGAGAATGTCTTTCATGAAGACTAAAATTTTTAAATGAGAAAAAAAAAGGTTTCATCTTATTTTGATGCAAGTGAAATTACTGTGAAAGCAGTTAGTTAGATTGGCTATAAAGAACAGAATGAGTCACAGATTTATGCAAAAGTCTTATTTTCATCACCATTATCCTTTAAACATACAGATTTTTAAGTACACTCTGGTCTTTAAGTCAAAGCAAAGAGATACACGTTTAGAGGGAATGGAGATTTTATTTAAATGTAAGTTCTGCTGATATTGTTTAATCATTCCTATTTAATTTAAAAGAAAGGCAGACAAACATTATAGTCTGCCCAAAGTTAAATAGATCTACACTGTACTTTCAATGGTGGATATTGTTCTGAAATTCACCCTAACTTGTTTTTTAAGGGAAAACAAACAAATAAACAAACAACCCCCCCACTATTTTCTTACTAATCATTTCCAAATAAATACTCAAGTTGCAAGATACAGCTCTTCCTTTATAAAGGTGGAACTGGGCTGCAAGGATTTTTCTAGAGGGGTATGGCAGAGCCTTGTCCAGGCAGGCATTGAGCACTGGTAGCTACAGCAGCACAAGACTTCCAGCTCATTCTAAGTCCCAGCCCACCGCGAGGTGGCCACTCAACTTCCAGCAGATATGGCTGTGATGGCCAAAGGCGGAAGAAAGCTGTGTGATGATTCAGCTAATTTCCTAAGCACATCTTGTCCTTGAAACTGTTACAGAGCAGAATCAAAAAGTACTTCATTAAAGAAAATTCCCAGGAGAAGTCAAAAGTGAATCCCAATTTTGCTCAATGCCTCTAATAGCAGCTTATACACATTCCTTATATAATGATGCGGTGAACAGAGTGCTTCACTTCTTAAGAAGCTAAAAATACAGAAGTTCTTGCTATGAAACAAAGCATGCTAAAAGACGAAAGGCTCAAAGATGCCTTCAGAGAAAAACATGCTACTTTTAATCCATTTATAATACCTCCGTGTGGAGAACATACACCAGTCTTATTTGGTATAAAAACTTTAGGTGGAAGAAAACTTCCACAATTGCCAGGTCTGGACGAAATAAGATGGGAAGGATGGGGAGAAAGGAAATGCTAATTAGATTCCTGAGAAGTTGATTAGTTCATTAGAGAGTGTACTGGGTTTCTGTATCCCGGTTTCGGTAGTGGGAGGGGCTACAGTGGTGGCTGCTGTGAGAAGCTGCCAGAAGCTTCCCCCAGTGTCCAGCAAAGCCAATGCCAGCCGGCTCCAAGATGGACCCGCCACTGAGCCAATTAGCACTGACAGTAACGTCTCTGTGGTAACATATTTAAGAAGGGTGAGAGTTGCTGTGCAGAGGAACAATCCAGCCAGGGAAGAGCAGAGCGAGAACATGTGAACAACTCTGCAGACACCAAGGTCAGCGGAGAAAGAGGGGCAGGAGGTGTTCCAGGTGCCAGAGCTGAGGTTCCCCTGCAGCCCACAGTGCAGCCCATGGTAGAGCAGCTGTGCCCCTGCAGCCCATGGAGGTCAGTGAGGGTGCAGAGATCCACCTGCAGCCCCTGGTGGAGCACACACCAGAGTGGGAGGATGCCCAAAAGAGGCTGTGACCCCATGGGTAGCCCAGGATGGAGCAGGGTCCTGGCAGGGATCTGCTGACTGGTGGGGAGAGGAGCCCATGCTAGAGCAGGTTCTCCTGGCAGGACTTGTGGTCCTGTGTGAGACCTACGTTGGAGCAGCCTGTACCTGAAGGACTGCACCCCTGGGGAAAAATGACCCAAGTGGCAGCAGTTTTTGAAGAACAGTGGGATGGACTCACACTGGAGAGGTTCGTGAAGGACTGTCTTCTGTGGGAGGGACCCCACGAGAGCAGGGGAAGGACTCCTCTCCCTGACAGTGGCGGAAACAACAACTGACTGTAACCTCCATTCTATCTCTGTCCCTGCACTGTTGCAGAGAAGGAGGTAGAACTTGGAAGGAGGGTTTGGGGAGAGGGTGTTTTTAAGATTATTTTACTTCTCACTCTTCTGCTCTGATCCTGTTAGTAATAATTTTTTATTACTAATAAATAAATTTAATTTTAATTAATCTAAATTTAATTAATATTTTTAATTAATATCCCTACTTTGAGTCTGTTTTGTCTGTGACAGTAAGAGACCTCTCCCAGCTCTTATCTCAACTTATAAATCCTTTGTTGTATTTTCTATCCTCTGTTCAGTTGCAGAGGGGAGGAAAAGAACAGCTTTATTGGATACCTGGTGCCCAGCCAGGGTCAACCTCCTACATAGAGCAAAATGAGGCAGGACTTCTCTGCCTCATAGACAGAAGTCCCAGACAGTTAATGGATAAAAAAAAGTAAAATAAAAGCTTGTTCCAGTGTAGCTGGATCTTATTCACCTCATCTGAAAGACTTAAATACTGGAATGAAAGATGCTCAGTGGTATAAACATCTTACAGGTGTGGAGAGATGTACTTAAAGCAAACAAACAGCTCACCTTGTAGCTCATTAACCAATACCAGGCATTTCAACACAGATGGGAGAACTAAGCCAATGTCACATAGTTCAGTGCTCTGGGTTCTCTGAAGTACTTGGAGAATGAAAGCAAGAACGGAGGCCAAGCGAGGAGGTGGAGCATTACCTTTGAACTGCATGTAGTTTTCACTGAGGAGACAAAGCAAACCAGAACAAAGTCTTAAGATCTGGGTTTTTTCTATTCAATGCAAGCACCATATACCTTAAAATAACATATATATAAATAAATAAATATTTCAGCAGGAGGTCTATTACATAGATTTCTATCTTTATCTAGGCTCAAATAATGGCTTCTATTTGTCTTAGTCTTAGCAATGACTCCCAATTTGTCAGAGGACAGTGATGCTGTCTGACTCTTCTGTTGAGAGGGAAGTGAGAAATAAGAGCTATCATAATTACAGTTAAAAAGCCAAGTGTGACTCTAAAAGTTAAAATACGAAGGCAGCTTCATAATTGAATAAATGAAGGAGTCGAGATTCTAAGATCCTAAAACAACATCCATAATGCAGCTGTCATTTAACTATGTTATTTAGCTTTAAGTGCTTTTGTAAACTAACAATACAACTTGTGGTAACAGCTCTGCCAATATACTGGTACTGTTATTTTTGTCAACAGTATGTTGTAATGGGACAGCCTTTTGCTCTGTCAGAATTAAAACAATCATCTCCAGTATAAAATGTGGCACAAAGATAAAAGGTCAATCTGCAATAAGAGCAAAGTTTAACATCACACACAGGGAGTGTTCCAATTTGAACACCTAGACTTGTTATTTTTCCACAAAAAAATACAAGAATATGAACTACTGTTGCTTTGACATCAGAAAGTAATGAAATCTGAAGACAATAAATTTAAATTGAAGCATTCAGTACAAAAGAGCAGAGTGAAAAGAACACAGCATTTATTCATTAGGCAGCAAGAGCACTCCAAGAACTTCAAAAAAAAGCTTTTTAGATATTTAATATTAGGTATTGTTATCTTCTCAAACAAGGCATGCACGTACTGAGCAATGCATCAATTAAAAACCAGCATCCTTGTTAAAACTCAGGGGTACTTCTACACCTTTCAAATGAAGTGTGACATTCAGAGCTCTGGGTACTTCATTGCACAGCTTCAGAGCACTGGTGTGACTAGGCAAATGAAAGCCGTAACTTTACTTCTATATTTCTTACATTATGTGGTCTTACTCACATTAATATTAACAACTCCAAAATCTTCTATCCCATTAATTACTCTGAAAATTTCCCACAGATTTTTTTTGGAGTGCTCTTCCACTAAAATAGCTCTCTGACCTGGATAATACAGCCCTAATGGCGTGGTTCCATTTCCTCTGTGCAGCAGCAATATATTCAGCAGTTTTCATATGACAAAGTGGCCAGCAAACTCTGTACCAATTTATGTACAGACCCAGTGGCTGCCTCCTGACCACCCGACAGTTTGCAAATCAGAGTGTTGCTCACTTCTAACACATTCTTCCCAGATCACTAAGGAATGTTTCGCGTCTTAAAAATCACCAAGTGCCATTACACCTTCAGAACTTTCTTTACACTATCAATCTCAATGTTCACACATGCACACACACATTCAAAAATAACTTATTAAGATGACGAAGTTTGAGTATCCATAAGTTAAAAGTATGTTGGAACTAAGATTGTGAAATCTTAATTCACTCCCTTAAGATGTGACAATACAGACTTTACTTACAGGATTGCCTATCATATTTACCCAAGAACAACTCTGAAATAATTTTCTAATCAATATGTATACACACTCTTTAACAAATACAAATCCAATTATCCTGGATATAAGCAATCATCTTGCATTTGATGGGGTTTAATTTCTTTCCCAACATGGACAAAAAGTCCAGATTGTTCACTCTTCTGCAGTATATAAAACAAAGCTTCAGCCTCTCAGCAGCAGGACACAGATTTATAGCTGCTGTTGATGTTGTGCAAGTAGCGATAGCACAGTGAATAAGTACTGCCTCCCTGCCTCTGTGTCTTCCTCTTCCCATACCCCCACTTTTCCATTTGTCTGGATAGCTGGCACACATGAGTACACCCTGGCACTTATGGAGCAATGAGGCCCCCCCATGCACAGATAACTGTGGCAGCTATAAGCACTACAACCCTGTGACCTTAAATACAGCCTGACACACAAACATACGATGATGGATATTGGAGCATAAGTCTTCTAGAAAATTACTTGCTTTTCACATGACCACATGCATTAGTTTTCCTTACTGCCTAGGACGTTTATCCTTTATTACTCTCTCACATCTTTCCAATTTTACTCTCCTTATGTACACACACTGTCCTTCCTTTGCTCCCTGCCCAGGCAACTCACAGGCTCTTCCTACAGCCACACTATCAGTTAACTGCAAAGAAAAATGAGACATTCCCTCTCTCAGCAGCTTTTGTGAAATCTGAGCAAGTAATGTTTTATACTTCATCGGTCCTTACTTTATGACATGTAAAGTGGTCTTCCGTAGACGGAGCATCTGTGGGGCTGTAATGGAACTGCATAAGGCAGTCAGCATAGGGTGCTGTCCGGCACCAGGAACAGTCAGAGAGGAAGGGAGAAATCGTCCAAAATAGTGTCGAATAATGCTCCCAAGGAGTTGATTTAAATAGGCACTCTGTGTCTGGCACTGACAACATATGAAGGACAGGCCCTGTAGAAGTAAAATTTTAAGAAAGTGAGAAATTGAAATTTTTAACAATGCTTTTCAATAAATCTTTAGCAACTGTAGGCTAAATACTCACTACATGCTGCATGAACTGCTGCACACAGAGTAACTACCGCCTGACAAATAAGCATCAGTAATTTTGCTGCAGAATATGATGGTCTGCAAATGAAGACAGAGTCAAGTAAGGCTTGCAAAAGAGAGAAAAGATCTTTTATTAGACTGATTAATATATTGGAAGATAAGCTTTGGAACATGCAAGCTCCCTTTCAAGTTCAAAATAAAACCTTGGCGTTTCAGAACTGAGAAAGTTTCTGTGCCCAAAAGCTCCTTACTTCTTTTTAAATCCTATATGTGGTCTAACAAAGTATATTAGTCAGGTAAGGTTTAAGAAGGTAGAGAAAGAATAAATACCTCACCTGCTTGTAAAAGACAGTGTAAAATTTTTGTATGAATGATGTAGCAGAAAAATGAGCACTTATCATTAAGCTCTGACAACAAAAAATTCACTCATAGCCTGAACAAATCAGGGTAAATTAGGCACCATTTATAAGGGATTTAGAGACAGTATTAAACTCTGTTTAAGATAAGGCTAAAACTGCTGTGATTTATCCAATATAAGCTATATTGATCCAGACAAAAATCTATAATGAAAGTACTTCCCCAGAAAGTGCTTATCTGAACACTACCTGTACTTAAACAACACATACATGGTCCATCCCTGAAAAAAAGAGTAGTAGTCTTACTGGTACGGGCTGCCATAAGAGAAAGTTAAGATCTTGTTTCCTTCCCCCTGTTTTGATTATTCAGAAGAACAAATCACTAACAAAAAAATAAAGTTCCATGATCTCCTGTCTCAAGGGTCACAGCCAGCAGCACAAACAGAAGCCTCTTGAGAAAAGTTTTGTCCAACAAGCATAATGGTGTAAAACAACGTCAAGAACAGAGTTCCCTAGATAGCAACTTCAAACTTCTATTAGACTCCAGCTTTGGTAGAAGGAGTCAAGCTGCTTTTGTTCCCCAGCTACTGACAAAGAGTATTTCTATTGCTTTTTGCACAGCAGTCCCTCCCCAAAACTGCTTTCATCTATACCTGTCTGTGTGAACATGACAGAACAATTGTTTCACAAAAAAAAGCAGGCTGACACACAGCTGAGGGTCTTGAAATGGGGACTTCCCACTTTTGGTTCCACAGAAACAAATACAGGCAACATAAATGAGACTTCAAGAAATGAGGTGCTTCAGGACCTGCCTGAAGACTTGCTGTAGGTGGCTCTCTTGAATGCAGATTTGTTGGGTTAAGGGTTTAACTTCACATACTTCTAGAGTTCCCTGGTAATTTTAGCAAGTCTCAATGATAAAAAGCACACTTCCTAAACTGAGGCTTTGATTAGAAGTTCAAATTCTCTCCTTTCTGTACATAGCACAAAATTTTGTAGGAAAAAGCAGCCACTGTGATAACAGAATTTCTAAAAATAAGAAGTCTGCTACTTCTTAAGTAGCAGACCCAAAGAGAGACTGTTACAGATGACAAACTGTTTAGTGTGTAAGCTTGTGTATTTGATGTTTTCAATACGATATTACAGCAGGCATAAAGAAGAGTTGTCTGTGTTTCTGTAGTACATCTCATACGGAAAGACAGTATGTATTACATAATCCAAATATCGGAACTGGCAGTCTTAAGACTCTAGACTTTTAACACTAAAAAACCCAGAATATCTGTGACGAAGTGTATTAATTTCTTTGACAAAAGGGACACAAAAAAATATGACAACCTTACAGAGGATATCTGCAGGAATACATGAAGAACACTGCACCGGTGAAGAACTAACAATGATCGTTACTGAGACAGTTCTTCAAACTGAAGATCAACAAATGCTACACAGTATCAAAAAGAAGAAGTTGGTTATTATTAACTATTAAGAGTTTCTGTTTTTAAGAAATAATCCCAGAGATATGTAATAGGTCCAATAAAAAGAACAGAATATTAGAATTTAAATATCTGAAAGAATGGTGACTAATTTTTGCAGACCTAAAAATTTCATTTGAAAATTAATCAACAAATGTAGCCTGATCCTTCATAAAACCATTTTTGTTTCTTGAGTTGAAGTCAATTGATTCTGCAAACTACATCCCAAAAAATTAGAAAAGAACTTGGATTTCTCTTTTGGACACAAAGGCCCACTGACTTCAGCTCAACATTGCATTCTTGATTTTGGACGACTCCTTTTCCTTATGAAGTGCAGAGAACAACAGATCTGCACAAGGTCTGACAACATCATGTCCCAAGTGGCACAAGGGATACATTACCAACACTGCAGAATAGCTGCAAATCTCCAGGTACAATGGCAAAACATCCTAGGCAGCACCGGGCAAGGATGTGAGCACAAGGTAATCACAAAGAAATATCTTCGTTTAAATCCCACCAGTAATACCATTCATTTGAGAGAAAAAAGAAACACATGCTACTGGACTGCAATTCTGGACCAGGGGTTTGAAATCAATCACAGCAGACCCCCTAGGACAATCCCTACAAAGCAGATGGACTCTAAAGGGTTGATAGAGCCACTTTCTTTTTCTTAACTATGTTCTTTAGTCATCTTCTGAGGTTAAAAAAAAACAAAGACATTTTAAGGGGAGCAGAGAGGCATGACATCATCTGCTCCTTATTTTAGCAGAAAGGCAACTGATTCCTAGCTGTGTTCACTCCAGGAACCTTTTGTGGCCAGAGCTGCCTCTTCTGATTTATCTGTGTATCTGTAAATCACCTGTGGAGAGCAAAGAACCGATTAGTATGGATTACTGGAACTATTCACTGCAGAAATGCCAAGCTACCTAATGATGACTTATATTATAAGTCCTGCTGTTGGACCAAATCTGCTGTTCACCAATTAATGTTGTACAATTCCTATTAAATACGTACTATAATTCATGGAATGTATTAATAAGCTTGCTCAAATATTGGACCACAGATGTGGCTCACAGGAGGGCTTTTAAGGTCTGATCTCTGACAAATGCTGAGCCTGCACAGACCCATTAAAATCACTGGAAAATGTATGTGCCAAGCACTACTTAGAATGAAGCTGTATTACCACTCTCTGTATTTAGAGAGAAATCAGCAATCTTCTGTATTTGGACTGGATAAATCAAGCAGGGTATCTTAACTCTTCTATAATTATGTATACAATACTTATTCCATGCAACTGTGCTGTTTTTCCAAGATAAATCTAAACTAATATTTCTTTTCCAAAACAAGTTCCATATACCACTTCAGTTCCTTCCCATATTACTAGTAAATGTGTACTAAAATGCCTCCAAATCATTCTCCAAGAAATCATTCTCCAAGAAATCATTCTTCAAGAAACCTCAATCTCAAACTTCCTATGGTAGGCATCAGCAATCCACCGTCACACAAATCAACTCAACTGCTTTTTACAGCAGTGAGATACCTAGGGTTAAATTTTGCATGCCTCACAATCTCATAATTAGGAACAGTGCCATAAAATTGTAAAATAGCTGTTCATTCATGTTCTTCATGCTTTACTTTTCAAAGTCAGTAATTCAGACAACTCTGAGGGCAATTTTTATATTTTATCTCAATAAAATCTTTCTTAGGTCATTAAATATTATCAAAACAGATGATGCACAGGGATAGAAATAGTATCCAGACAGTAACCCTCTAGGCAAGAAAAAAAAACCACCCCAAACAACTAGTCTAAAAGCTGCTAGAGCTAAGCTATTTTGACAAGGCAGCATCACTGACTGAGTTTGAAAACAACTTCTAGATAAGCTCTGTGCACAGTGGAGAACAGACCAGCTGCCCAATAACTGGCAAAAGGCAAAACTGTATAGTCCAGATTTCTATATAAACACAAACATAACAAGCAAATACAGACAGTCTGAAGTGAGGAGAGAGAAATGCCATGTCCAGTCCTAATTAGTACATTTGACGGTTATTTTTGCTAGTGTAAAATTAAAGAAAGCATTTAATTTTGATCTATTGAAAATAAACCTGTAGGTTTGGGGTGGTGAAGGACGGTGAGATACCGTCATCGGTTTGGATGAATTGTAAAGGTAGAAATAAATTATGCTGTGGAAAGAGAAGGAGCTTTGTATGTTTTCCTGAAAGATGAAAAAAGTCAGGAATTCTATAGGATTTCATAAGATTGCTGCATCAATGGATGTGTGAAATTCAATACCTGCTACTAAGACTGATTTCAAATCCCTTTAAAACCTTGATTAAGTAAACCAGATTAAGAATAATTTTTAAAAGCTATAAAAGATGGAAGTTTTGGTAAATCACTGCTAGCAAAATTAAGAAGTATTTTGAGTTCTGAAGAAGTGGGTTTTTAGACAAAGGAAGAGCAGCCCACACTAAGGAGTTAAAGGAAAAGAAAAAGAGATGGAATCTAGAACTTTTCAGAAGACTAAATTACAAAAAAAAATATTAAAAAATTAAAAGATTGCTGAGCAGAAATTCTACTCAAGGGCTTTTTTACTTTGACTGTGAATAAAGAATTTGCATGTATAAGGTATTTTGCATGGTCTCCAAATTCTTGTTTCTTTATTTTCACGTAATTGCCAAAGAATTATGTTGTAAGAGTATTAACGGGGACAGATCTATAGAACAGTGTTCGTCTAACATTAGGGTGAATTAAGGCTCCTGCAATAAAATACCAGTGCTCCACCTCCATGAATGAGCACCAGGCACATGGCAGCCACCCAGGGAGGGTCTGATCACACACTTCACCTGCAGTTTAACTCACTCAAAGCAATGTTATTCCCAAAGACTTCTGCTTCTCTATCTTTTCTCCCACCAAATTTACATGCTTTTCCTCCCACATATACTGTTTTATCACTTTTTTTGATATGCCCATTTGGGTTTTTTGCTTTTGTTTGTTTTGTGGGGCTAGTTAATATTTGATTCAACTCACAAATCACTATTCACAGAATCATTAAAACAAATTAAATGAGAATGCACATGGTGGTGAAAGGGAATGAATTTAGCCCTAAGTCAACGGTGAAACAATAACCTGGGATGTCAGAGAGTGCCTAGAATCAATTTGGTCTCAAAGGGTCTCAGAAGAGGTTTGTTTTTTTTTTTTATTTTTAAAACTGATCTTCAAATATTTCCAAGTTGATCCTCAAACAGAATTTTTCTACTTTTCCAAATAAAAGGGAAGGAGTATTTTTGACTGAACAAAGCATTTTTGAAGTACTTAATGTTGGAATTTTGTAAATACAAACAATTAATAAAACGAAGAGGTCCTTTATTGAAATAGGAAAAAGAAGTCAAGAATTCTCCTCTTTGTCTTCTGTCCCCAGAAGTGTTTGTCAAATTAATGAATTACTTTTTTTCTAGAAGCAGCATTTGTCTAAAATAAACTATTTGGTCAAGTAAGATCATCTAGCATAGCCAGAAAGCATATGGACTATGCAGCAGACTGCTGAAGAATACAAAAGTGAGGTCAGGAAGTTGGAAGCTGGCAAAGAAAACAGGGAACAAGGGTCCACAACACTTGGACTTCGAAACCAACTCAAGTGGTTTCATCTTAAGACTACATCCGTCTGTGCAGAGTCCAGAGAAACTGGGTCTCTGACTAAAATACTAAATTAGCAAACAGACATTCATGCTCTGTGGTAATATCATTGTCCAGATGGTCCTGTATGTATATAGACTCTGAAAATACCTACAGAGAAGCAAAGCAAGTCATATTCTGCACATCACTATATAGCCATATTCACTTCTGAACGACATGCCATCGATCACAATGCAACTACTTTAGAAAGGAGTAAATCTGAGAGCTGTTTACAGTGTCATCACTCCATTGTTTCACAATACGATCTTGCAAAGTAGTCAGTTAAGACTGCAATCAAAATGAAAACTAAGAGGGAAGGGAAAATGGTAAGCAAAAAAGACCCAAGAATCTACAAGGAAAACAGGTCGACTTATTTATTTTAAAATACAGTCTTTTCCTCACCAGCAGGAGTTGGTTTCTTTCTACAGCATCAACAACTCATTTCAAGAGTGACAGGGAAGCTGAAGGAAACATAGGAGGAATACTGGGCAAGAAGGCTTCGTAAGAGCCATGTAAGAGTAAGCAGCAGGAACTTGATTCAGTAAAACATATTCTCAAAGCATTAAGATAAACCAGTGGCATAACAAGCACAGGATTTTCTTTTGTTCCTAAGACCAAAAAAAAAAAAAGGATGCCTTGTCTATAATTATCTACAGTTGGAAAAGTCAAGGATGATTTAAAACATTTGTTTGCTCTGTCACCTTAACAAGTGTCTCACTACATATTATTATAACTTGATCCACTGTTTCAGAGATCTCTCACATCGGAGACCAGTGTAACCAGCAGGTTGGCGAAAAGCCAATATACAGTGATGAGACTAGAAGCTCTGGAGTGTACCACAGTATAGCCATGAGAGGAAAGCCAAGGAGGTGGCAATTTTCCTATCATTTCTGTAAGAAGAAAAAACTCCTCTTGCTGCTTTTTAAATTCAGTCAACGTTTGTTTTGATTAGGGAAAAGGAAAACATCCTCTGCAATATGAATCTTTTCCTGAAGATATGTTTGTCTGCTGATAATAGAGTTCAGATATTTACCTGAAGATAAAGAGGCAGGCTTTCCTGAATGGCAGACAGCAAAGCCACAGGCAGCTCTTTGTCCTGCTGGAGCACAGAGTGCGGCAGGAGCAAGCAATCCACAATGCGAAACAAGAGTTGTTGTGCCTTGGAAGTAGCCAGTATTGGTGCCCAGAACTTCACCAGACACCCTGTTGGAAAAAAGAAAAAAAAATAAAAGAAAGAAATCCCAAAGCAATTTACAGTCAAGAAAAAAAAAAGAAGAAAAAAAAAAAAGGCAAGCCTAAAGAGACAATTATGTTAAATTAGATAATCTGAGAACAGCAACAGCAACTGAAATGTCTCACTTATTCCATGGCATCCCTTTTAAATAATCCCAGTCAAAACAACTCAGCAGTCCATTAAGAGTTCATCAAAATAAAAGTACTAAATTAATTCAATACATTACAATTAGAAGTTTTTACGTAAGTGAAGCTGCTTTAGGAAAAGTGCAGCAATGATAAAGAAAGGACAGTCTTTTACATCCCTGCAGAAAACTTCACTAAACTTGATCCATAACACCATTGCAGTCAGCACACATGCATTTAAACATTTACCTGACTCTGTGCATTCATGCCATTTTACAGGGATATGCTACCTTTGCCTTCCCTTCATGTTTATCTAACATCACCGTGGCCATGTCAGCAACTACTCACACAGAAATTCAATGTTAGGAAAACATTAAATATCCTTCAAATTTTGTATTTCATTTCAGCAGATTAAAAAGAAGAAGGGGCAGCCAACTCCACTAAAAACATTATGATCTTGCTAGATCTTTTTGGGCTCTCAGTTCACAAACTGAGAGCCTCAGAGAATTCTTTCTTGTTTTGAACGCATTAAGATATCACTTTAACAGCTTTGAGCCAGTTTTAAGATGTTTCTTTTGCAAAAAAAAAAAAAAAAGGTGTTGATGTGTAAATACGTAACATTGAGAAACATCTTTATTGCAGGTGAGGTGTAATTTTTCTTGAGAAAATAACCATACTCGGGAGTGTTGATACTCAAAAAACACACTAAATAAAAGAAGATTTCGATGTAGTAGTTCTCACAGACATTCTGAACTCTATATTCAATCAGAGGCAAGGAAAAGTTTGCTGGGCTGAAAATACAGGAATATCTCAAGAAAGTGTTTGAGACTTTGAAAACAATGAAAAATAAAAAGAAGGCTGTTACAAGATATTATTAATCTATAAAAGTCATTCATTACCATCTCTAAAAACAACGCAAAACAACATTAATCTTGTGGAGTGAAAGAAAACACAATGATCAATCATAGAGAAAAAGAACGATCACCTAACAATACTTCTAATAATGTTGTCTAAGCTTCCTACTTTGAAAGAAACATGGTCATTCCAGCTAAAAGTACTCCTATTATTGCTGCTGTGATGTATGGGACAGTACAAGACACAATCTGACTACAGACGGGAGGTGTTCAGATTTGTTAAGTTTCTTGCTTTGTCCTTATAATTTAACAAGCCCATAGAATGTGAAGCAGTGATTGAAATACACTTAGATTTATTTTTTTAAAAACCTTTTTCATGTTTTCTTAACTAAAAGGAAAAGGACAATTTCTTGCACACAACAACATGAATGAAGATTAATTGTTCTTACTGCTACAATACCAATCTAAAAAGGAAAATGCCAATCTAGAACTACTTTCCACGGCTCAAATTCACATCTGGATATTTAGAAACATTTTTGATATACATCTTGTGTGTCAAAATATGCTGATCTTGCAATAGAAAAGTAAAGTATTTTACAAAACTCTAATTCCAGTACATTTGATGCATCTTGGTCATGTTTTTGCTGTGCTCCTTTATAATCACAATTTAGTCTGCATGTGCATGCAAATCATTACCTCTGAGATGCATAAGGTTTACTCTATTTTTAAAGGTAAGTGGGTCAGATTGGCACATTTGTTGATAATACATAGCACTCTTCTTTTTCCATCCTATTAATGGTTCCACACTTAATGAACAAATGCTAGAATTGAGTTTTAGTAAAGTACAGAGTGGATGTAAGAGAAGCAGTTCCAAAAGGAAGCAAACTATACTCCTAAACCAACCTGGCCACTAATGTAACTCCAGTACATATGATGCAGATTGTCATAATACTTCTTATAGAATCATAGAATATCCTGAGTTGGAAAGGACCCACAAGGATCATCAAAGTCCAACTCCTGTCTCTGCACAGGACCACTCCAAGAATCACATCATGTGCCTAAGAGCATTGTCCAAATACTTCTTGAACCCTGTCAGGCTTGGTGCTTTGACCACTTCTCTGGGAAGCCTGTTCCAGTGCCCAACCACCCTCTGGGTGAAAGACCTTTTCCTAATATTTAACTTAAATCCCTGAAAAACATAGTTTTAAACTTCACCTTACCGCTCCACATTGGCCCTAACCAAATCTGCCTACAGTTTGCTGGGTTCTGTGACTCCTTGACTACCTCTACAGCACACAAAGATTGAAAAAAATCCTTTAAATTAGTGCTTTTCTGGCGAGTGATTTCTCTGGTGAGCCAGGCTATCCCCCATAGCTGGGATACCTAACACCATGTTAGGTGCATGTTGCCTCAATCAGCATGGTTCAAAACTTGGAATTCTTTAAAAAGGGTGTACACCTGCTTTTATGCTCTATAGGAAAAATTCAGAGCTCATCACTTTCATTTAAAATATGAGTGGGCAGAGGAAGGAGAAAACAAGACCTCATATGGAAGGATCTCATGACCCTCTATGGGAAGAGCAGATGCACTCTGGGCATAAATTGCTGTAACTTCAGGAACTGCTATGACTTACAACAATCCTCACTACAGCTAAATAGTCCAAAAACGACTCTTGTCACTGTTTCTTGTCACTTTGTTTAGGTAAAAGAGGTGGTTTTCATTAGTGAAAGACATGAAAACATCTTATTTTTGAAAATACTGATTTGCAGGGGTAATAAAAAGCCCCCACAAAAACCACAAGGAAGTTAGATGTCAGGATCAAAGAAAATCTGTGGAAAAAATTAAATATCTCACTGTAATGTCCTGCTGACTTTCTTTTTTAAACCATTAAATAGTATAGAGGAAAATATATACGGATAGTATAGAGGGAAAAAAGCATTAAAAATTTATTTTATTGATTCCTTAAAGCTATTTCCTAAAAAAAGGAGGTTGCAAAATAATTACCTATGATCCAGTATGTAAGCTGGAGACCTTCTGGAGGTCCTTTTGCCTTCAGATAAGGTTTTACACACTTTAATACATCACCTAAATACTCCAGAGTCTTTGCTACCATGGCAGATTTCTCAGGGAGTGTCTGAAGGCCACTGTAGGTTCTACCAACAGCCTGAGAAAACAAAAACAATGAAAGACAAATAAAAAAACTTACTAAGTCTTAAACTCACTAAGAGACTTTTGTAATTTCTTTTTCAACACCCTAATCTGGTATGTAGTTCTTTTCCATTAAAATTGTCCTATTAAACTAATACAGGGATGGACGTACAGTACCTTAATGAACTGGACAAGAGCATTTTTTGGGTCTTGCTTGAAAGCTGATTCTTCAACATGAGCCTTTGAAAGAATGTTTTCTACTTCTGAGAGTTTAAAAATCAGTCTTGTCATTTCAGTCAGCTGCTCCATATAAGCTTTCCCTGATTATTACAAGAGAGCACAGGAGTAAATACAGTGTACAGTTATGCTTTTAGATTTACTTCAGTTCCAAAATGATAAAGTGAAATATTATTTTAAAATGTCTGAAACACAAGAATTCTGCAACCAACTGCATCTCTCCCGACAAAGATAATATGTTCAAACTAGTTATTTTTCTAAGACAGTTATAAGAGAATGAAGCGTTTTAACTATGGATAACCAAATCTTTCATTGTACTGATGGGTGTTTTTTTTCAAAATATACAAAATCTGTATGAGAAATAGTCACTAGAAGATGTGTTCTAAAGATAATTAGAACTCCAGTGGTTTTAGAAGAAGTGATGAAGTATTGCTCTAAGAAAGCAAAATATCAATACAAAAAAGGGGAGAATTAATTGCAACTGATTTTTTTTTCCTTTCCTTTTCTTTTAGGCCATTCACAGCATGATTTCTGACTATTTACTTCAGATTTTTGCTTTTTTTAGAGCAGTTTCTCCATGGGGGAAAAATAGCTTGTCTCCTTGGGAGCAAGTTTTTATTCTTTGCTTCCAAGGAGACAAGCTCTTTTATCTTTGTTTGTGATAAATTTGTCATATGCAGAGCAGGCAAACTATCAATAAATAGCACAAGCAGTGTAAAGAAACACATTTTGTAATTAGGTAAAAGTAAAGGAATACAAACAAAAATACATTTTGTAATTAGCTGAAAATGTTTGCCAGCTTTGCAATATAGAATCGTTACTGCAAACATTAGGGAAATGTGAACACTTACCAACTGTTCGCTCAGCATCTGTCTTGGCCAGCACACCACTTGGTTGATCTATGAACATTTGCAAAATGCATCGAAACCAAGAACGTACTGACAGAGCTTCATAGGACATATATCCCATACTTCTAAAAGCTTCACACAGTGAACTGCATAGGTAAAAGGGGGAAAAAAATAGTAGAGAGATCTAATAGAAGCAGGTAAAAAGGTGGCAGAGTGTCTTGTTTGGCTGCAGACATTCAGAAACAGTGCACAGAAATAATTAAGGTAACAGAAAGGCCAACTGGCATTTTTGCATACTCTACAGACTTTGCTCACAATATCCTGATGTCTAAACACAGAAAACATGATAAACTTGGTAATGCCACCCATGGTAATATAAAGGCATATATACAGTTGTACATACGTTTTGGCTGCAAAAAAGGCGAGGAGGGGGGAAAATTCACACAGTGGGAAAAAACTCTAACAATGGGTAATTTGACAGTATTATCTAAACTGACAATGTACAATAGTTTATCTGAAGCAGCCTGGAACTTCATATTGACACTGCTTAAGCTACTCCAGCCTTTGACATAAAGCTAGCCCAGGTGCCCCACATTACTCTGAAGCCTGCTTAGTTATAACTACACTAAAGACTGAGAAGAGAAGGTCTGCTTTAGCAAATAAAGGTATGTTATGTTCCAAACACATGAAAAGGGAAACATAAAAAGGCACATTGGAGATGAGAAAGGAAACCACTATATTTGACAGTACACTTACAGACATATGCAATGATGCATGTGTACACACATAGGTGTATATATATATATCACCACACAAACTTGCTGTATATACTTTCAATCAAACACTTGCTACCATTCTACCAGTCAGGTGTCAGATCAGAGTCACACAATGCACAATCCCTGTACTCTACTGTTCTGTAATCCCAAAGTTTTACTTGCCTTACTACCATGAGTAGCTGCTGCAGTCACTTTTTCCCATGCAGAAACTCCTTGCTAAAAGACAGGAGGCCTGTTCTACATTCTGTTTCCAGTTCCTATCGGATGAGCTCCATGTGTGCTTCAGTGAAATTTCTTGAAAGTAGTTATACCTTTTATTTGGGAGATTTCCTCCCTGGTCAGTCCTATGTACTTCAACTTTAATGAAAAATGCTTGTACTCTTTTCTTGATATATGCATATGTAAATCTACTTACTTTCTACTAATTTTTACTCATGTTTGCAACAGAAAGTCAACACATGTCCAGATGGAAAACAAACTGGATTGTGTTTCTCACTAAATAACATTAATAAAGGTGGGTGGGGGGGCGCAGGTCCTGCTTTATTTACTTAAAACCAATGACAACTGTACATTTTGTCTGAAGATCCCTGCTGAAGTACTATTGACAAAGTAAGTAAGGCGACCAAATGCAAGGAAATAAAATGAAAAAATGAACATTGCATTCCAGTACCAAAAGAGAAAAAACCAGGATGCCTATGGACTTAATGGTCTTTGCAGTAACGTGTAAACAATTTCAGTTTCATGTAATCTTGATGTACACAGCTAGTCTGCTTGGCCTCAAAGTCTCACAAAACCACTTTCTGTTGTAGTCTCACTCTTGTTTCTCTTGCTTGATGGTAGGTGGGCTACTTGGGCAACTTCCTAAAACTGGAGAGCTCCTAACCCTCAGAAAGAAAAGATTACCTGAACAGAAGGATGGCAAGTGGTTCTTTTAAAACAGTGAGCTCATTCATGTGCTCAGAATTAGTTTTAACAGGTTATAATACTACCATCCACTATACAACATGGATCTTTTAGGCACTACTGCAAAAGGAATGCCAAAGTTTGTCCATATGTTGCCAGAGCTTGCAGGCTACATAACAGTATTGGCAACAAAATGAATCTTTTTACTTTTTAACTGAAAATGTTTGACGTGAAAATCATCAGAGCACAGTAACCATGAAGTCTTAAGATCCCAGCACTTAGATATTTGGATAACTTTTCTCTACAACTGCCTAAGGTAAATAAGTATATGAATCATGTTACAAGAAAATTGCTTTTAAGATGGCAGTGTTTAGAGTACGACACTTCTACATTCTACCAAAAATGTCTTACCTTAGGTACTCATTGCTCTTTTACAAGGAATCTGAGCACCTTACAGCTCTGTTAGTAAGGTAGGGACTTAACTTCGTCTATTCTCAGATACTTCTGTTTTTAACTTGTTGGCTTGTGGCAACTGATAAGGGAAACAATTCTCCTTGAGGCTGGACAATCCAAACTCCAACAGCTTAGGGACAAAATTATCTGCCCCTGTGTGAGTGCCCTCTGTCCCATGCTTCCAGATTCAGGAAAACAGAGAGCAAGAGAGAAAAGTGAGAACACATAAAAGAGAACCAGAAAGAGTGAGAGCATACACACATGTAAGCAAAAGACAAATGTCCATTATCACTCAACTATGAAACTATGCTTTCTTGTGTTAATTCTCTTGATACAGATCCATGAACCTGACGTTTTCAGTTAGTCCATGGCAATCTGCCAGAGGAGGTCAAGGTCCTCTCATTCCTTTCTAAGGCAGTATTTGGAAGTAAAGGACACTGTATGTGAGGTGTGGCCTCACCAGTGCTGAGTACAGCGGAAGAATTACTACCCTGGTCCTGCAGGCCACACTATTCCTGATACAGGCCAGGATGCCATTGGCCTTCTTGGCCACCTGGGCACACTGCTGGCTCATGTTCATCTTCCTGTCAATTCAAACTCCCAGGACCTTTTCTGCCTGGCTGCTCTCCAGCCACTCTGTCCCCAGCCTGTAGCGCTGCAGGGGGTCGTTGTGGCCAAAGCGCAGAACCCGGCACTTGGTCTTGTTAAACCTCATCCCATTGGACTCAGCCCATCTATCCTGCCTGTCCAGGTCCCTCTGCAGAGCCCTCCTGCCCTCCAGCATATTGGCACTACCCCCCAACTTGGTGTCATCTGCAAATTTGCTAATGGTGGACTGAATCCACTCCTCCAGATCATCAATAAAGATATTAAACAGGACTGGGCCCAACACTGATCCCTGGGGGACACCACTAGTGACTGGCTGCCACGTGGATGCAGCCCTGTTCACCAGCACTCTCTGGGCCCAGCCATCCATCCAGTTCTTAATCCAACAAAGAGTGCACCTGTCCAAGCCATGGGCTACCAGCTTTTCCAGGAGTATACTATGGGAGATGGTGTCAAACGCATTGCTGAAGTCTGGGTGTTTATTGAATATTGCTAAGGAATACTTAAGTAACTGCTTTCAATCACTTACTTGAATGTTTACTGGGGGAACTGGTAATTAACCTTAAGCACCTAAATAACACCAAAATTCCAGTTTAGGCATCAAAGTGTTTTTCTTGATCTTGAAGAGCAACAAGATTCAAAATCATAAAATTCCAGTTATAAAAGGGAACTTATGTCTCTCTTATTTCATTCAGTACATGCCAGGAATCTGCAACCTTGAATGAAACTCGCCCTATAAAGATCATAAAAGAGAAATATGGCAAAACAGAGGACTGAATGCTCCTCTCCCAACTTCCAAATTGACACACAAGGAACTAAATGAAACCTTTTTTTATCACTTCCCTGTAAGAAGGCCATAGCCTCATCTTTGTCAATCACACTTAAATAATCTTTACCATATCCTGACTTACAGTTATGCTCCTTAGTACACTATGTACTCTAAAAATGTGCAACATTTTTCACTTTCAAATACAGTCCAACACAGAAATATTCCCTCTTTCTCATTTCTCACCTCCCCTGCTTCTAAAACCTGATTCAGAAGCGGGCAAGGCAGAGAAAAATGCACACCACAAAACCCACCACCACCCATCTATCTTAGGTTCACAGGGGCTTACTTTGAGAAAAGAAAATTTCTCAGGTATATAAAAATCTGACTGGATTGTCCTGGACAATCTGCACTAGCTGACCCTGCTTGAGAAGATGCAGAGAACCTGGACCGCTTTAATGAAACATTACTGTTTGAAGCAACATTTCCACAAGTCCAATAAAGGAAGAAAAGGTACTGGAAGAACAAGTAGTCACAATTTTTCACCTGTTTTGAATAAGATGACTTAGATATCTTGCCACCAGCTGAGGCCACACCATGTCATCCCATCCAAACAGTTGCATCATTGATAGAACGGGCTGTGGCTGGAGATCTGAAAGGGCTTTGCTGGGTATATCCAAAGCTAAGAGAGTAAAACCTGTTTTCAAAGAGAGCAAAACGATCTTAATAGTTTCTCGGTACTTGCCTGTTTCACTAAAAAGCACTGAAAATTAATTACAATTAATGATGTGCAGCCTGGGAGTACAAGAAATCTCAATCAAAACTGGGCAACTGTTCTAAGAGAGTGTTTGTACCCATGTTAAAAATGTATCCCAAGCAGTTTGTAAGTCATCAAGACACACTGGCTGCAAAGGAGGAAAAATGGATCCAAATACATGCAATTTGAAATAGATTTACAAACCCACATATTATAAATCCTGAAGGCATAGCTTTACTACCTATGCAGTAAAAACCATGTCTTAAAAACTGGTTTTTTGTCTTGATCTCCCTTTCTTACCTTCCTCCACTAGATCTTCCCTTGTACACATAAGTATTACTGTGCTTTACAGGGTTGAGTTGTATTTATTTGTTTCATTGTTTTTACACATTTCTTAGAGTGAAGAACTCTATCTGGAAAGAATTCACTCAGCAAAAGCTAGTACCTTTGTATTTTTAGAATAGACTTTCATGTATCAAAATTTACCGTATAAATAAAGCAGTGCAGATAAATTTACTCTTGAAAAGCATCTCCATGTAACAGTTGCAGCTCTAGAAACTGGGGCAGTACTTTGTGCAGAATTTTGCTAATGAAGCGTAACCTTTTACTGTTTGTGTTAGGTCTACTGTGGAATCTGTATCTAACACTAGCAGAATAAAACATGGAGCGTGTTCTTTATATCGCAAATGACAAGTGCATTAAAACTTGGAAAGAAAATGTAATCTGAAATGCTGAGCAATTATTAGGTTATAGGAAATGAGAGGCATCAAATGAGTCAGAACTGACTTTAGAGGGTAATGAAAAAGGGCTCACTAGTTCCCAAATTCTCCAATTCAAGTTAAATATAAATTAATATTAAAATACTTATAAAACCTGTATGCATTGAAAAGATGACTTTGAATTAGTTGGAAGAGGCTAGTTTTCAGAAACAACAATTACATTATTTCAATTAATGATATACGGACAGACTACCTTAAGCCACGAAGGAGTTCACATTTTCTTATGTGCCTTGGAATAAACAAGGTCAAGCAGAGTCCCCACTCTGCCTTAGGTAAGGAAGCAATTTGTGGCAGCCTTCTTCCAGAGATTATCACCTTGTTTCTGCAGCATCAGCCATAACATAGTTTGGGGAGAAATGGGAGACAGAAACAGTAATGTGAGTCCCAGGCTATTTGCCTGGCAGGGGGAGCAGGAGAGCTGCGACAGCTGCTCTGTCCTCTGGGCTGCAAGAAGCTCATATAGCGTGGGAAAGGTTTGCCTTCCTCTGTAGTGCTACCTAACACATCTCTATAAAGCAGGTCACAACTGCACTCCCCTGCTTCTCAGAGGAGTTTATAATAGACTGCTGCTCTTGCTACTTCGCTGTGCTAATATAAAATAAAAAAAAAGATATGACACTGTAGGAAATGAATGAAAGTTTTGACATTAACAACCTCTCCTTTGATTTGTATTGCTGTTTCTCACATACGCTTCAGCGCTGTGAGACCACTACTGTTGCACACTGCCTCTTTCATTAATGTTACCTCCTAACTACCACAGAGCTGCTTCAAATGAAGTGTCTTTTTGCTTTTCTATTATGAACTCAGTACCCCGGAGCTTGTAATTTTATCTAATTCATACCATGATGGGAAAAAATATTTTATATTTCACTCTTCTGAATTTTAGTTAAATTGATACAAGATTTCACGCTAACTACAGAATACAATGCTAGCTACTGACATTAAAGACAAAACTGGGATATCTTTCTATTCACTTCCAAACGGACTGCTTGCACATGGAGTTCACATACATGTGAATGTTATACTTCAAGATTAAAAGCCTTCAGTGCAAAGCAAGATAAATAATTAAAATTAACAAAAGTATTTTTATGACCATGACCATAAGAGTCTGGCAAAAAAAAATAGTGACGTAAACAACCTTTTAAAAACTGCCTTTAAATGTAAAATATTATTTTAAAAAATTTCGTTTGTTTTTCAACCATAATAAATAGTTCAATACAAAATTATAATAAACTTCTACAAAAATATGCAAATTCTGGACATAGTGAAAAACATTATTCTTATTTATATTGTGGATTATCATATGTGACTAGTAGTGAAAAAGAAGTCAGGCTTGTATAGCTCCAAACCCCTTTGGCATTCTCAATCTGTATCCTATTAAGGAATTCAACACTAAAATATCTGTGTCAAAATATTTAGCACAGAATCTACTTTTTGCATTTTTGCCTACTTAAGTTACTACACAGAAGGGAAAACATCTCAAAATACAAAATCTTCCTAAGTTTGTGATGCAGAAGATAGCACCAAATCCAGTAAGTCACAGGGAGGGTCAATGCAAACCTGCAGCTGTATCAGCAAGCTGTGGGGAAGGCGGCAACTGTGACATTCTCTGGCTCTTCAAGTAGGGAAAGAAATTTCTCCAGAGAGCACTGGCGACAGCAAGGTGGTGCTCTTTAGCCACTAATGGAAGCTGTGCGTCTGGTGCTACGTTCCCTAGCTGAAGTCCCTGGCTTACACGTTCGTGTACACTCCTAGGGAGAAACAAAAACAATGTTTACATTCAATAAAATTCACATATTTTTAAAATGCATTTACAACTACTTTAAACCCTAGAGCCTGAGAACTGAAGGATCATTTTGTGCAATTAAAACCTTTATGCAAAGACATTATGCATACCAGTTATTTGATGGATGAATGATGGCATATTAAGCACCATAAAGTTAATGTTAATTACTAATGTCAACCATTAATTATACGCTTTTTAATATGTCAGATCAAAATGAGAAATTGGCAGCTTTAAAATGAGTATCTGCTAGCATGACAAGCAAGTCTGCCTCCAATCCAAAGCCAGGTGCTTCTTTAAAATTTTTGTCACTAGGATTTTTAGGATAGGGTTGTGTACAGCAAATAATGGCAAATGACTTTGATCAGTTGTAAAGCTTCCTTCCAAAATCTACTTCTCATTTGTAAAACCTCACTAGGTAGGAGTTTAGATAAAAGATTCATTTTATCCTGATGTGCTGCAGACAATTAGGTTTGACAGCAATGCCCACAGCTTTGTTAGTACAGTAAAGACAAAAGTTACCACTGCACATAACTCCCATCTCTTCCGCAGACAATGTGGCATGAATTCAATAAGGCACTCAATTTTCTTTGATTCTTCTAGTACCATTCCTGCTACTTAATCTAATTTGGAAGTTGTGACTTTCTAGAGGTTTAATAGAGATATGTCTTCAGGGAATCAATGTTCTCAGAGAAATGGGGAGGGGTGAAACATTAATAAATTTGTCTGGTAGAGCAGGATAGGAGGCATTACAGTACTGGGTTGATCAACTAAATAACATGCTTATTAAAAACAATCTGTAGGAACGTACTATCATTCCTGTTCCTATTTATCTTCTGGTCAACTCAATTGAGATTGTGCATTAAAGCACAGGCAGCATTATTACATTTGCTTTATTAAATTCTATAAACAGCACTGTAAAGTCAGAGTCAAGATATTTATAAGATAACAGTAAACAGCAGAGGCATTGAGACTTGCCTTAACACTAACATTTGTAGACTATAATATTTTTTCTTAACTGCCATTCTCACAATAGCAATTGTTTCACAAAAATCTTCCCCTAGATCTTTATTCTATGCTCACCCTAATTTGAAATAAACCAAAACAAAACCAGAAAAAACTCCAGCTCCTAGTTCTCTTCTGGGAACATGGAAAATTATGAAAGAATTACACAACTCACAGCACTCATTAGGACATCTGAAACGGAATAATTTTAAATAAAGAGTAGGCTGGCTGCAAGGCCTTCCCGTACTAGGGTTGATATTAGAAGCGCATCTCATTATATCAAATTAGTATCCAAAAATTCTGCCCAACACATAATTTAAAACATAAAACATACTGGCTGTCAAAGGTAACGATACCTTATGCCTGCCTGCAGGCATTCATTAGTTTCAATAGGACAGACAGAGAGAAAATTGAGTGCCAGCTACTTTTTGAATGGCTACATTTAGCAGACCGGAAAGGTAGGCAATATTAGGAGGAATCCAGTATTTCTTTGAGCAACGGCATGAGTCCAAACACAGGAACAGAAGCCAGGAATTCTAAACCCAACCTTTACTGCCTCTGTGCCTTCACATAAATCATACAGGCTTTTTTAGCCTCAGTTTCCCAGACATGATATTTGGATAGTAAGACAGCTTACCCTTTAAGGATGCTGTGAAAACAATCAGTGCTTAGAAACTGAGGATTATATTCAGTATGTCAGCTGGTATTCCTATTTACAAGGCATATTCTCCAAGTCAACATGAATTGAAATAGAAGCAAGATTAGCATAAAAAGTCAAGCAACACTTCTTTGGGAGCATCTCCTTATTAAAAAAAAGACAAATAAAAGGGTGTAGATACAGTGAGGTCTAAAGGATAAATGATGAAAAAGTAAAAACAAGGCTAAAGAAACAAGTTTAAACATTTATTTTTGCCTACTACAAAAACCCCCGTTTAACAGTAAAAACAAAGGGCTTTTTTGCTTTATTTTGTTAAGAAGGGAATTTATTATGCCTCATAATGCAGAGAATAAAACTTCTGGGACCAAATTCTGTCCTACTTATATCCAGACTATGCTGTAAAATTGCACAAAGACCTTTTTCTCTCCTCTAAATTGCCTCTCCAAAGACGGGTGCCTTGCATCTCCTTTAGCCATCTATGCAAAGTAGAAGGGTGTACAGACTTCCAAAGTAAGGTAATATATCTCTGTGTCAGTGGAAGGGCAACACGTACAGATCAGTATTTATGTTTATTCATAGTAACCTACACAAATGCTTGCAATAAAGTAAATGCTTAGAATCGATGGGACATCAATATATGCTGCAGCTGATGTAGCCAGCTACTGCTACCAACAAGCACACTTTTAAACTCTATAAAAATATGAATGCAATTCTACTTTTTATTCAAGTTTCTACATTTTTTAACACTAAACAAGCATGCCATCAAACATCATTCCATTTCTAAAACTTTATACATTTAGCTTTCCATTGTATTAAGAGCCCTGTAACCAACCAGTTGCCTCATTACAATGGTAACTTGGTGTGGTTTCTACCTGTTTTAAATAATGAATTTCTTACTTCTGTAAAAAGAGGTGGTCTTTTTCCCGATTTTGCCATCAGAACAAATAAACCCTGGGTTTATTAAAGAAGGGAATATTTGCGCTACCTCAGTGAGGATTGTGCAGGATGTATAGGTATAGTAGTAGCATATAGGATTAATTTCTACATCCTACACCTGGGTAAGGAATTGCAGCCATTTATTACTCTGGTAATCATAAAAAATACCCTTGCAAGACTCCTACTAAAATGGAGCCAAACTTTTTGGTCAATCCAGAAAAGTAAAACACAAAATTCAGCAGCCTGCCTATATGATGGAAACTTTCAAGTCACTACTAGCCCATAATCTGCACTGGATGCATATTAACCTCCAGACTCAATGCAGTATCATTTAGTTTGAGGTACAAGGGTTCAGAATTACAGAAGACCTCTCTCCTACCAGCATTGCCGGGGCTACCACCCTCAGGCTATGACTACAGATACTGGTTTCTTCACAGACAGTATTCCCAGCCCCTGGGCTCACAGTCCAAGCCAGGATCTACAACACTCAGCTGCCCCGTAAAGCCAACATTAAGCTCATGAAAGTCTTTTTAGAGGACCTGAATGACCTTTAGATGTTCAAACAAATACATATTTAAAAAAACATCACCTGATGGACCAACACCCTTGGATAAAGCTAGGGAGATTGGGAAAAGATATATGGGTATTTCTAAAATGATAAATGGTTTTCATACTTAGAATTTCAACTACGAACATCAGTTATTTCAAGAAAAACACAGGCAAAGTGAAATGAAGCAAAGCGTCAACACACACAGATTCAAAGAGATCAGTGGAACTTGAATAATACTCTAAATTTGGAGATTTGTATTCCAAACATTCTCCCTCTTTTTATATCACTAAGATTATCAACACAGCTCATAGAATCATAGAATGGTTTGGATCGGAAGGGGCATTAAAGATACATAATTCCAACTCCCTCCTGTCATGGACAGGGACACCTCCCACCAGACCAGGTTGCTCAAAGCCCCAGCTTCTCTGGGTAGCCTGGTCCGGTGCTTTATGACCCTCACAGTAAAGAATTTCTGCTGTATCTCTAACCTAGATTTCCCCTCTTTCAGTTTGTACCCGTTACTCCTTGTTGTACTATTACCGTTCCTGACCAAGAGTCCCCCCAGCTTCCCAGTAGGCCCCCTTCAGATACTGGAAGGTTGCTATGAGGTCTCTACACAGCCTTCTCTTCTGAGGCTGAACAGCCTCAACTTTCCCAGCCTGTCTTCGTAGGGGGAGGTACTCCAGTTCTCTTATCAACTTCATGGCCCGCTTGTGGACTTACTCCAACAAGTCCGTATCTTTCCTGTGCTCAGGTCCTCAGCATCCTCCAGGTGGGCAGAATCACCTCCCTAGACCAGCTGGCCACATTTCTTTTTCATGCAGCCCAGGATATGGCTGGCTTTCTGCACATTTTCTCATTTTGATATTTTTGTCACAAGTGCATTGGTCTTATTTTAATGTTACCAAAGATGTGGTAACAGGAACAAAAGTGACTGGGGAAAGTGAAGGCTTCTTCAGCTCTGGGGTAGCTTTGAAGATGTCAGCATACAGAACCAAAAAGATATGGAGATTAGCTGATGCAGAGAACAATAAATTGAGAACTTTGATGTCAGCGAAGAAGACAGAATTGCTTTACGTTCTCTCAACAAACCCTGGATAGGGTGACATCAGCTACTCGGAAATGTGTGCAACAATAAAGTTATCAGCTGAAGGTCTCCCAAAAATAAGAAGTCAGATTAATACAATGAAAAGTATTTTTGTTTCTGTTGAAAAGGTTAGCAACAAGCTACACAACAAACATGGCATTAAAATAATAGCCAAAATAGAAGTGCCAGTGTTAACATTTCATACAGAAAAGTGTTGCTCCTTCCTTTCCCCTCTTATTTACCAATACAAAGAAATTATATAGCTCTATTGTATGACAGAAGATTGGGCTTTCCTGTAAAAATATATCTAGTCACATTTTCTGTGGTTGTATAAATCTTACTGCAGTGAGATTTAAAACTCCAAAATTGTGCTACTGATACAGGTGCAAAACTCAGATCTCTGCTAGACAGCAGTACACTCACCTTTCAGTGGCCAAACGATATTTGGCACAGCATTTCAGAATTTCGTTAAAAATTACTCATCCAATTTCTTCAAATGGCATAAAACATCAATACTTTTTTAATACCTCTACTGATTTTTTCCTGTCATTCTACCAGAATTGTTGCTTACGGTGACCAGAACTGGAAGCGAGGTTTCAGCAGAAGTCACACGCATTTCCAGTAACTAGTCCTATCCAAGATTAAACTGAAGAAGGTCCCTGTGTGCCCTCCATATGCCTTTGAAAATAATCCAGTATGAGTATTCAACTAGTTGACTATTATGCCATTTAATTACATGCCAGTTATAAAAAAATGCAACTATAGCATTTATTTCATTGATCCTTATGGATACCAACTCCCATGTTGACAAATTCACTGTTCAGCTTCTACTTAGTAATTTGTTCATAGACATTTACTTATTTTTTTATTGCTGCTTCAAATAAGCAGTTGATACTAAATACATATAACATTTCTGAAATCATAACCATTTACACTACCATAAAATATAATACAAAATGTGAAGGAAAACATATTCTAGAGTGAGTTAAATACTTCTATACATAATTTTGTAAAACATTAAAAAAGAAAAGCTATTTTCAGTATGGACTATAACACTGGCATTCAGAAAGGCACAACCAAAATGGTTGCATCTAAATTCAAGTCTGCTTTCACGTTTAGAGACTGGTGGCAAGTCACAGATGTGGATTTCAGGCATCTCATGGCAAAGGCTTTTGGCTTCCTTATCACTGGTGAATGACTGTGACACTTGACCCGATGTGTGAAAAGGTGAACCTCCTTTGTCTTGGCCATAGTTACGAATGCAGGTGTGCTGGGTAGCAGAGCTCTGCACTGAACTCTTGGTTATCAGTGTGTTCAATCAGGGCACTGACAGCATGCTTACAAGGATTTTTAGTGCTAAAACGTCTACTTTATGGCCTCAAAGTGCCTAAGCTAGTTGCTAAACAGCTAAGATCTGTGAAAACAGCCTTAATGTCTCTGGGCACACACATTTTGGTACTTAGGGAACTTCCTTGCTTGAAACTGAGTCCCCTACATGCTTTCAGACACTTCCACATTCAGCCTGTTTTTGAGTGAAACATGCAGGAAGGAAGGTGACTAAATTTTACTCAAGTCTGATTCAAACATCCAAGCCCTCTTTTAAATCTGTTTCTAAGCAATTTGGGATACAATTTCTTGTTTATATCCTTTTATAGAGCAGCCAGTATATTGAGACTGGTATGACTGCAGTAGGCACCAGACAGAAGTAATCCACCTCAAATCAGAATCTCTCAACCTAAGTTGCACCCAGATCTAAAATATACATACAAAGTACCTACAAAGTTTCTTCATATTTGAGCAACAGCCTTTTCACTCTTTGATAAATCAAAAAACCCTAAAAATAACACCGCATTTTGACTTACCTTTGTGGAATTAAAAACTAGATTTCAAAAAGCTAAGCAAGATGTGAAACTTAAGACGAAAAATACACCTTCCCATCCATCAAAAGAAGCATTTGAAAAAAATCCTCCCAGTTTATAATGTGTCAGCACTGCAAAAGCCACAATAATAGCATCACCACCACTACAGAGCTGTACTATTGACTGTACAAGCAGAACTGAAAAAATCATGATACCATATTATCAACATTATCAACATTAACAAAAAGAAACCAGTTCTGTACTTATTTAATGATGTTTCAGTGTTCTTCCTTCATTTTAATCAGCTTCAATAAACCATGTATTTTAAACGTTTACTGTAAAAAGGATGTCCGAGTAATATGCCTGGTTATAAATGTGTATGACAATCATTGACTACTGCAATGAGGTAGGGAATGCTAACAAGGGAAAAGGGATGCTCCTCTGAAATCTAACATGCAAGATTTTTATCAAATGCTTACAATCACCCATGGTACCTAAGTTCTTGATAGCACAGACTTGCACGACTTCATAAACATACACTCATCAGGCACAACATGAAACGTACACATCATGACATGCCTTAGATGTTGGATGAGACCCAAAGAGATACAAGGATGTAATGGCTAAAAAGCAGGTTACAAACAGATCTCAGACTCTTGAATAATAATTTACAAACTGCTCACTTAGTCAGATCACCCTCTTTTAGTCAAAAGAAAGTTCCCTAGGTGCCTGCAATTCAAAAAGCCTTGAGCTTTGCACTTAATTCACAATCTCTGTCTATTGGGGCCCAGAAATCTGATCATGACTAACCCACACCAAAAACAAGTAGGCTGCATAAAGTGCAGCAGTAGCCACATTCATTTTAAAAACCAGAATACACATTTTTAATGTAACTTCTAATGAATCACAGCCTTGGGTTGGAGGGCACATTGATCCAGTTTTGATATTGTTTTTGGGCTCAGGCTCTGTTTCTGAATGTGACTTTACATTAAATCAGTTATTGGATAAAAGTGTGAAATCCCAGAACAAGGAATAGAGCCCATGACACTCCTCTATTTCAATATTACACCCTAACCACCACATAACCGATACTTAATAATTTTGACTGTAGTTAGTGATTTAAATGATAGACAAACAACAAAACAAAACAAAAAAAAGAAATGCCAGATATTTAAGTACACATCTTCAGCAGTGGGACTCTACAGGTGGTTGCAAGTCACAGACTTCTGTTCTTCATGAGACTGGGCCAGATGACTCAGCCCACCAGATACACACTGAATTCAATCCTTCACATTTTCTGTAGGCTATCAGGAGACAAAATCACACAGAGGAGGCAAGAGCAGATTGTTGTGCAAGACTGCATGTGTCAAATGAGTTACTGGTCAGCTGGACCTGTTCCTAGGCTATCAGACCACTTTATCTTGGAAGACCCCTACACCATTTGAGAGAAGGAATCTTTCAAGTGCTGCTAACCTCCTGGGTCATCTGAACAGAGCTGTCAGGCAGGCAGATGCCCGGCAGTAAGAGGTCAAGAGGCTGAAATCTCCACAACACTTGGACTTATGTGTTTCAGACCATAATCTATTTATAAATGTGTGTGTAGATATACAGAGAGATATCTGTAAGAGATGCACACGGACATTAGGGCTACATTTCTCTTACAAGGACAGGCTTGAGAGTTGGGCCTGGTCAGTCTTGAGGAAAGACAACTGCGTGGGGACCTCATCAATGTGTACACATATCTGAACGGAGGGTGTCAGGAGGATGGAGACAGACCCTTCTCAGTGATGCCAGGCAATGGGCAGAACTGATGCCCAGGAAGTTCCACGTGAACATGAGAAGGGTTTCTTTACTGCGCAAGTGATGGCACTCTGGAACAGATCACCTAGAGAAGCTGTGGAGTCTCCCTCACTTGAGATATTCAAGAAACATCTGGATGCAATTCCATGCAATGTACTCTGGGATGACCCTGCTTGAGCAGGGAGGTTGGACCAGATGATCTACTCTGGTCCCTTCCAACCTTACCCATTTTTTGATTTCAGTTACAACAGCTTCTCTGGAAAACCTTAGCTATCAAATGTTAAAAGATACTCTACCTTCCTTCAGCCAAAAATCCTACTCATACTGTTCAGGGTTTTTTTTCCACATGCACATCAGGAATACATCATCCACCAAACATCTTAAAACATATTTTGCATTATGTTCCCTTACTTGAAGAAACACCTTTTAACAAAATAAAAAAGGCTACAGATCTTTCAATTTACCACACATCAATTGTTGCCTGAGTAGAAGCAGATCACAAACTCTGTCCTATTGAAGACAGAATAGGTTTAGACAGAGCCATTCTAGTTCTTTCATTGATGGTATAAATCTCCAAATCTCAGTGGAAGAGCCTAGTATATTCCTATTGTTAGTGAATCATTGACAGAACCGACTCAACAGTTAAGAAGCTTCTAATGTGACAATTTATATAAGCAGAGTAATTAAAATATATTAGAAATCCAGATAATCTCTCCCAATCAACCCAATGAAGGGCAGCCCACGGGCATTCAAATTACACATTGCAATTCAACTCAGGGTCACCTTCCCAAGTTAAATAATATCAACAGAAAATGCCCTAAACTAAACGATCCTTATTCATAACTAAACCTATTCAGGAAATTACATAAAGCTCTTTGAAGATATTAACATTTTAAGAACAGTTAACCACTTTAAACAACTCACTATTTTTTTCCTCTAGTGATTTGAAGACTAAGGCCAAATTTCATTTTTCAGACATTACTTGAAATATTCATTAAAACATAGGGAAGACAGGGGAAAATGTGTCAGATCCTTTTAAATACTATAATGCAAGTACCACAGTAGAATTTTCTCACATTACCTGTGTTAGAACAGATGATGCAAGAAGTCAGTAATTAAATAATTACACTATCAGTAGACAGAGAATCTAGTGCTTATGATTTTTTTAATATTCTCATAAGCTATTTTTTTTTTACTATTTCTGTTTGAAGTTTTTAGTTTGTTTCATGTATCTTCTGCAAGTCAGTCTATTGACGGCACAATTAAGCGTTTGATTACATTACATTTTGATATAAAATGAATTTAAAACCACCGCACTCTATATAGTTTTCCAAGTTTCATGCTATATTAAAAACAAAACAAACAAACAACACCCCTCCAAAAAAAATCATACCCATTGCAACTGATCCCATAATAAGCAAAAATGCCACATGTACATTATTCAAATTTTAAGTCAAAGTTTCTAAATTTGTATTTTTCTTTTCACACAACAAATGCTGTATTACATAGCTTGATTGCTTCTTCAGAGAAGAACTCAAAAAATTGTGCTCTTTCTCTGAAACTAATACAGAGGAATTGAGTAGATTTATATTCTTCACCAAATTTGTTAGATTTAAATGTAACAGAGCAAAGAGCTTGTACTATAGAAAAATGTGAACTGGAAGTCTCAGGCTTTTAGGACAGTCATCTTTGCCACAGCAATATGGAAACAATAATGTATTATGATACATAATCAGCAAAGTTATCTCTCATTGCTGAACCAGATTTTCCCAATCTAGGAATTACTTTAACTGGCAAAAGCAAACATGACCTAATCCACTTTAAAGTTTTCAGACTAAGCATTCAGAGTAAGGGATGTTAGTTTGTCAAGCTGCAGCATTCCCGAACACAGCCATCCCTTGAAATCTTAAATATATTGATACCTTGGGAATTCACTTTTTGGACTTCTAGAAGCACACAGGCGTGACAAAGAAGACTCAAAATCTAGGTGTAATTCGCATATACTCCTTTACTTTTCTTCTGCTGGATGGCAGTAGTTGCACAGGGGCCAAAGTGGTACTAGCCTGTACATTCCTGCCCTTCACTGTACAGCAATAAAAGTTCTCAGGGTATCGCCTACAGACTCGGTAGAGACAAGACAGTAAAAAAAAGAAAAAGGTATTTTAGAACTCATGAAATTGCAGGATGAAAGGTGGATATCCTTCAAAAAGGAAAGTGGACACACAGCAACTCCTGTAGAATTTAACTAAGAAAGGAAAAAAAACCAAACCTCACAGATGAACTGGCTTTCAAGCACAGCCAGTTCTCCCTCCTCTGTTATACCACTTCTTTCATCACATTCTTCCTGCAGTGACCTTTACCCCATGCACTATAAGGCAGAAGAGAGACCTGGAACATGCTATGATCAGCCTGTTCTGCCCTTCTGACTCTCAGCTGAATGTGGATGCCCTGAGACTTGCAATGATTCAGGCCAAAGAGATGCCATAATTATGAGATGGAAGTGAACACTGTCATATAAACACCTGCAAGAACTTTTCACTGGTTGCTTGAAGGTCCTAAATATACAGAAAAACAGCTCAGCAGTCTACGTCAAAGAATTTTTACTAAATTACAAGAAACAGCAAGTACTTGGAAAAGAACTAGCATATAATAGAATCATGGAGAAAGAAAAGGAAATCAAGCTTGGAATTCTTTTCTACTGTCTGGATTCCCTTTACTTTAAAGAAATGCAAAACAAGTGTCACCAAAATTGTGATTCTACAATGTGAAATACTAAAGATGGGGCAATAAGTTCCAGTTATTTTTCTATGAATGTAACTTCATATTTCGGAGGAAACTTGTTCATTAATAGGTCTACATTAATCACAGAGAGAAAATGTCAACACATCTTATATTGCTCCTTCAGTCAACTGATTCATAGATAATACTGTATCTTCATTTGTGGATGAGAAACACTAGGAAATGTTTTTCTTAATTACTTCAAAATATTGTATTTCTTTTAGAACACATATATTCCAAAAAGCATTCACTGTTTTGTAAATAATCAAATAACATAGTTAACCCCTTAACCACAAATTCATTCATCAATAAATTGTTTTACCATTTTTGAATGGTTAGGCTTCATTAATATTCTCTGTATATGCCCAGATGAAGTAATGTCCAAAGCAACAGTTGCAAGGACCATGTTAATAAGTACAAAAATAGAAAAAATATCTTCACTTCAAAGGGCCCACCTTCTGATATCAAAGATTATAATCTTCACAGGGATGGAAAGTGTTAATGCTGTGAATAAAAGGTTTTAAACTGCAGCTGAATCTGAAGATAGCAGCAATGTACAAAGGGGCTCCAGCAAGGTTACAGAGTTTAATATAATCCCCTCTATAGCCAAGCACAGTAATAGAGAACCCTGTGTTCACTGTGACAGCATGTTGTGTGTGCTCAGTAATACTTCTAAAATACACAGGGAGAAAAAGAAATCCCCAACATCTTTACTATTCTCAAAGACAAAGTAAAGATATTAACAAGAACAGACACACAACCCTAAAACACAAAGGTACAGAAAAGCCAAACAATCAAAGCTGCAGAATATCACTTAGCACTTTCTCCTTAACCCTTCTCAGTGGGTTTAACTGCATCACTGAAAAGACAAGTTGTTATGACTGTAATTTAAATGCAAGCAAGAAAGCTCTTGCTTGCTTCATCTAGGTCTGCTTAGGGGGAATATTACATCTGCCTCAGCCACCTTAGCAAATTTGTGTTAGAGAGCTGTTTCCTTTTCCTAATCACATTTAGCAAAGATAAGGTTGCAAGAGCAGCAAAGACAACACAACCTGCGTTAATTCAGTGCAACTAGTTTACATTTCAGTTTGTGGAATACTGTTGGGAAAAACAGACAGCTGATTTGAGCCCGACTGCAATTTTCCTTCATTACCTTCACTGGTATTCAGCCAAGTTAGTTTCTTCCCTGTACTACACAGGCATATGCTAAGATAGCAGTTTCCTTTGTGTCAGTAATGCAAAATACAAACTGGAAGACATAACACACAAAGTGACCCTTTCCTATCCCAAAATGCGAAGTCCCAGGAGAGTGAGTCCCGGTACTCATTTCAGCAGCAGGGCTCAGCCATTCCACAGATCTCAGGCAAGCAGTGTCTGCTAAATTTACACTGTTCAAGGCACTGGGACTCATCTTGTTGCTTTGAATAGGTTCCTGCCTGGTTCTTTCGAAGAAACAATACAGAAAAAGCAAACAGTTAAAAAGACATTTGCTTTCCCTAAGCAGGCTTTCAGTATAGGTCATATCCAGAATTTTTTAATCCTCTGAAAGAACAAAAAGAGAAAAGTAAGGAAAAAAAATTGAACAGGCTGCATTGAAATTAATACTATCCTAGGGTGCTGTGGTCCCCTTTTTTAGTTCACATAAAGGCAAAAATCCCCACCTAAACCAGATTTAATATTTATAGATCATTGCCATTTCACAGAACTTAAAATAGCTGCATTTCAATACTTAAAAAACTTATCCTGAATAGAAATCTTTGTAGCTGACATTACAACTAGTTTTGATCAAATTAAGAAATAAATCCCCCCATAAACTCCCTGTACCACATGTAAAACTTCAGAACAGTAAATGCACCTCAGCCTCTGATGCACTGCAGGTATGTCAACTCACATAATTAAGAGTTTAAAAGGAAGTTGGAAGAAACCTTTGGGGACCATCTGGTCCAACGCCCCTGCTCAAGCAGGGCCACCTAAAGCTGATTGCCCACGACCACGTCCAGATGGCTTTTGAAAAACTCCAAGTGTGGTGACTCCACAATATCCCTGGACAACCTGTACCAGTGCTCAGCCACTCTCACAGTAAAAAATCAAACCAACCAACCAACCAGAAAAAAAAAGTGTGTTTTCTGCTGTTCAGAGGGACCCTCTCGCGTCCATTGCCTCCATCCTGTCACTGGGCACCATCAACAATAGCCTGGTTCTGTCCTCTTTGCACTCTCCCCCCTTCAGACAGTTTTATATATTGGTAAAATCCACTCGAGCCTTCCTTCTCCATTCCAGGTTGAACATTCCCAGCTCTTTCAGTCTTTCCTCATAGACAAGATGCTCCAGTCCCAAAATCATCTTCGTAGCCCTTCACTGACCTCTCTCCAACATGGACATATCTCTTTTGGACTGGGTAGCCCAGAATTGGACACAGCACTTCAGATGCACGTTGTAGCCTCACCCATGATAAGCAGAGGGGAAGGATCCCCTCCCTCTACCAGCTGGTAGTCCTCTGCCTACTACAGCACAGGGTACCATCAGGATTCTTCATGGCAAGGGCACATTCCTGGCTGAAATCCCTTATGAAGCTATACAGAAACCTTCCACATCATTACAAAATGGATCATACACTAATACAATTTATAGTGAGAATCGGAATGTCAGTTTATTTGAGAAACTGAAAGAAAGAAGAAATGAAGTGAAAAACAAGTCATGTTACTAATACACAGACAAATGGCAGATTACAAAACTCTTCTGTTCAATTAGAACTTCTAAAATTTATCATCCTCTAGACAGTATGTGTAAAATGGGATTTCCACTTGTTTTTTGTTTGTTGGTTGTTTGCATTTGTTTGCTTTTTTTTGGTGGGTGTTTGCTTTGTTTTGTGCATTTTTAATAAAAAGCTAGAGTCATAGCAAAAATCTCAAGTGCAAGGGACCTCTAGAGGACACCTGGTCCAACCCCTGGCTCAAAGCAATCCTAGTCTTCAGTAACGCTAAGGAGGGAAATTTTACAACCTATTATAGAAATTTGTCCTGATATTTATCTTGTGAAAATTTTATCCTGATATCTAATTAAAACTTCCTTCCCCAAAATTTCAGTCCATTGATTCCTTCTACTACACACCTTTCTGATGAGTCTGATTTCACCTTATCTATAATCCCCTCTCATCAGATTGCTTTACAAATCAATACAATGCCTTCCACCCACCACCTCCCCTACACACCCTCTTTTTCTAGGGACAAGAAACTCAGTTTTCTCTGTCTCCCCTCACAGGGCAGTTGCTCCTGACCCATAATAATTTTGGTGGTCCGCTGCAGAAATTAAATCAGTATTTCAGTGTTTTGATTTTACTGGGAGCCCAATATGCTGCTTACTTATACAACCTCATTTATTTGACACATATTCTTGGAGAGCATCAGGAGGGCAATGAAGTATAGCTGTCTATAGCTATGCAAGAGCCCAGACTCTGATACAATTTTCTGAATTTTTACAAGCTAAGTGGTTTTTACCAATTCCTTACTGTCTTTTGTTTGCAAAAAAATTTTCATGAGAAACAATAACCATGTAGTGTGACTGGAATGCCAAGCAATGGTTCTGAAAGGCCAGCACTAAAGTCCATTTTTAGACAAAATAATTTCCAGAATCCAGCCTTTAGCTCTTTCGTGGGCCCCTGAGATCAGGATAATAGCAGTTGACAGAGAATTATAATGATGGGACAGGTTCATCTCTTCTGTAACCTATTGTTTATGTTTTTAGTAAGTCATTTTTCACACAGTACAGATAGCTAAAATAAAAACTAAAGCTTAACAGGTTGACCTTAAGCAGATGATTTCTTACTTTTCAGATCCCAGTAGTTAAATGGACTCCCAGTGTTGATGGACTCCCCACACTGGGGAGCAGACACCCACACACTGTACTTTAGTGGATCTCCCTTTAAGCTCATCAGTGTTTCATGCAAATATATCAGAAGAATACAGATATTTTTCTAAGAGCTTGCAATTTGAGAAATGTGATGGTAAATTTATGACCATGTAAAGATCATTAAAATTCTTCTTAGCCATACCAAAAAAAGAAAAAAAATACATCAAAGTTTGGCAAATTGCATGAAACAAGTTTACTGAGGTCAACTTCACCACATGTCTCAAATGTCTTCCATTATCTACTATAGCTTTAGAAAAACAGTTTTTCTCATTCAGCATGTCCTCACCCAGGCTCAAGTATCAAGAAGACAGAGGTAACTGTTAAAATAGCCATTCTGGCTGCAGAAATTCAAATGCTGAGTTGCTGCCATCTCACTTTAAATTTTCTGATGGGAACAGATATGAAATGGACTCTGAGGAAAACTACACAAAATCCTGAAGAGAAGAAAAGGAACGGTATCAAAATATTAAATCCCAAATACTGAAAACAAACTAGAAGTACTACGACCCAGTTACCTCTTCAGACATTCTGCATATTATTTCCAGTAACACATCTGTCTTACTATTACACCGGTAACACTGTTACTATCATGCCATTCCTATCAGGTAGGAAGCCTAAGAAAATACTTCAATCGCTCTTAATTTAGAACAAGACTGTAACAGAGAGAGGAACTGTAGTCCAAATAAATATTTTCTTTTTTAAAATGAAACTCTCTTGCTCCAGCTTCTCTAGCTGTGTTTGCAGAAAATCAAGATCTATATGTGTATGGATACTCTCTAGCAATCTGCTGGGACTCATATACTGTAAGTGGTTTAGGAAAATCTTTCTTTCCAAGAAAGAAGACAGATTTTGGAAGGCAGGCAAACTTGTAGTCAAGATAATGAACTAAGTTGTTTCCAAATTCCAAAACAAAGCATCTTATTTTCTTCCTGAAAAGTCAATTTTGCTCTTTATGGAGTATTTGCTGTGTGAAAGGATGCTTTTTGTGTAATATATCTTTTCAGTGGAGGAGATTACTTTGGGTACAAAACATTCTCTACTAACACTGTTCCCAAAATTGGGTAATACAGACAGTAGAGACAATTTTCTGTCATCCAGGAAGAATGGCAGGCATGCTAAACTTACATCATCATCCCCCCCGAAACACAGCAAAAATCAGTGTCAGAACTGATAGTTTATTAGATCAAAGGTACCATCAACAATGTCAATTCTGCTGGGTAGTGTTAACAGGAAAATGTTTTATAAGTTCTGCTACTGGACATCCATTTAACTTCCAGCACCAGCTAGGCTGTAAAACCATGCACATAATTTATTTGGCGAACTGTATGTGTGGGAAGCCTTATCCAGGCAAAACTCCTCACAACATGACAAAGTGCTTGGATTTGTACTGTTCAGATGATTGCTTAAAGTCGCTTTGTTCAATCACCAACCATAGTTTATATCTCGAAACATGCTAAAGTGAAATACTACATGACAACAACATACTGCTTTAAGACCATATTTGATAAAATATAAATAAATGCATAATTACTACATTTTAAACTTGTACACATCTTATCCATTAGGCTTAAGTATTAGTAAAGTTCACATTTATCCTTCGCATCATATTTAGCAATTTCCCCACAAAACACTCATAATACCTCCACGGTATCCACGGTAACCTCTTTGCTTACATATAGCTTAAAATAGACATTTATTCCAATTATGTGAAGTAAACAGAAAACAGCCCTTCGTAATTCCTCAAGTTACTGTCATCTTTTCTTTGAGATAGTAATGAACAGTCTACAAAACAGTTTCCAGTTTAAGTTTGCCACATGCAGCTGATGACAGATAGGTGTGCCAAAAAATTTTCTTCCCATATCATGGCAAAACTGATTTTACTACTCCCAATAAAATGCACAGTTTACAAATACAGGTATTTCATAGTAATCCCAACAATGTAGATTTGATAACTTACTGTGTTTCTTTTCAGTGAAAATGTATTGCTACTACTCTGCAAGGCTTCCTGTAGTTTAATCTATTATTTCTCTGTACTGTAAAAAACATTTGATTATAATCATCTGAAAGACACTGCAATGTCTTCAAAAAGGACTCACCTCAGACAGGACATATACTCAATAAAATATTATTGTATTTTGTATCAAAAGAAAAAGGGATGTTGTTTAAAAACTTGTAGCACATAATTTTTTAGAACATTCTGCTTCTATGTGCCTCTTTGTTACTTTCTTTAATTTCTTAAGACACACTTGCCTAGTTTGTAATATTTGTTCTTTTTCATTGAGAAAGTAGCTGATAAAGGCATTTTCTGATGTTTTTACATAAAACCCCTATAGTGGAAAGCCAGCATGTGCCTTGGCACATCTACCAGCTCCTATTACTCTGCCTATGTTCAGCATGTCATGTCCTTGTCATGTAGCATCACATACCACGGGTGACACTAAGAATGTCACAAATAACTGTTTAAAGTTTCCCATGCAGCTGCTGAAAGAATTCAGAGACCTTTCAATACACACACAGTTAAATGTTAAAGCTGTTTTTCCTACTTTGCTCTTCAAACCCCTAAACTAGAAAATCCCTTGAGTGAAAATTCAGAGAAAGGCTACCATCCCTTCTAGGGTTAAAAGATGCTTTTGTAAAATTTTTAGGTCAGATTAACCTTTTGCTCACAATAGGGTTGGTTATTGGTTTTATTTTTTACTGTCTTTAACACAGGTAAAAAAAAAATCAATATGAAGCGAGACAAAGGGCTCTGGAGGCCCTGGCTGTACCAGCTTTTGGTTTGGCTCATACACAATCCTACAACATGCTGAGGCTGGGAAGGATTAGCCTGCTTGTGTTGAGTAAACTGATGATACTCAATAAACAGTTTCTGTTGTAAACCCCTTAGGACGTGCAAAGCCACACTAGTTGGCATTAGACCAGATAAGCTGCCGAACCAGCTGTAATCTCATTTAGACCTGAGCTGATCCTCCTGTCCTTTCATTCCACAGGATCAAAGCAAACCACTGAGGAGGCAGCTGTATTATAGCAGCAGTGCTTGCTGGATGCGGCAAACATTTCATAAATTCCTCTCCTTGAAGCAAGCCTGCACATAATCTACCCAGAGCCAGTTCAATCAATGGATTTCTGAATTCATTAGTCTTATTATTACAGGATAACTGTTTTCTCCACATAGTGTGGTAGTTGTTGCAAGCCAACTTTGCAAAGCAGCTCTTACTGCTGACCATTTCTTTCTGGTAATGTGCCTTTGCATTTTTGCAGTGCCACATGAAAATGATTTAAATCACTTCAATGCAGTATTTTTTTAAAGACTAGAAATAAAACCCATTCACGAATATTCAAGTAGGAAGCCCTGAAATATAGTATATTCTTCCAAGTATAATTACTGGCTACCTGTTTGCATGCTTCCATGCATCAGTAATAATGACCAGTGTTTTCTGAGCTCAATGACAGCAAATGATAACAGCAAAAGCAGAGATTATATCATTGCAGCAGCATAAATACAGAAAAAAATTGCAGATGTGAAAGGAGTAATTCTAAGAAAAAGATTTCTATTTGCCATTTATTCCTTAGTTCTCTTGAATTAAAAGGAAGAAATATTTTCATTGTTAAAGAAATTAATAGCATGACTTAGGAAAACCAGAAAACCACAAAAGCAACAAGTCTTTTTAAACAAAGCAAAAATGAAAACCAAGACACTGGATCAAATAAGACTTGAGGGTGCAACATTCGATTTCTGTACCGCACACAGAGTTTTCACAGTGCAATTATAGATAAAAAGTGTTATAGTTTAACCCTAGAGCTTTGGAAGAACAGAAAGTGTAATTCTGAAAATGCATCAACTGATCCACTTCCCATCAGTGAAGTCTGCAGTAGAACACAGATTCAGAGATAAACAAAATAAAATTAGATTTGTAACTTACATTGAAATAGGGGAAATATTATTAAAAAATATTATTCAGTCCTTCTATTTGCTAACTGTATTAATCACTAATGTGACGACTTAAGTCTTCCGATACAGCTGCATTAGGGGGAAAAAAAAAAAAAAAGAGGGTGTAATAAGAACTACACAGCACAGCAGTGATTATTTTGGGTCATGTACAAGTAATATCAGTGATTCTTGGATCTCTCCTTGAAGAATGAATAGTAGCCAGAGAACTAAGTTTGGTGTGAAAAATAGGGAAGGCCGGGTAACCCTTACAGTTAAGGTTAAAATAGCAGTGTTTGTGACTTACTGTTATTTGCAGCCAATATAAATATACAATACACTCATACACACAAACTGAAAAGTCAGGAAGTTCCCTCAGAGAACTGCTCTGAATTTACAGAGCACAAGAGAAACATCTGTATCATTTTTGCACGCATACCCTGACCTACACTGCACAGATCTATTGAACATCTGTATCTGGCTGCCCATGTTTTTAATCAGAGTATAAAAACCCTGCCCATATAACAAAAAGCTTCAATGAAGTATTCTGATGTTTTAACACATACAAATGATTTTTTTAACAGAGATGAGTTGTTTTCTATTAAACTTTTTTTAAACACTAAAGCACAGATGTGACAGAGCATGTCACAGGCAGCTGGCAAAGATGAACAAAAGGTATTTGCACCTATCATCTACAGATGTGTAAAAAACTCACCACACATCTCTTCCTCAATCACTTAGAAACCATCTGATGTGTTAGTTAATGATTCCCCTCTCTCCACTTCATTCTTCAGACATAAAGGGGTCCCATTTAACATAATCACTTAATAACAGCAAAGTGATGGGTATCAGAACCCTAATTCTTCTAATATTTGCAAAATCCAGCTCTTTGTAATAATAATAACACCATGATAGCAAACTGTAGAACTGTGTAATTATACTTTAATTGTATTGTGAGGCATGCATTAATCACAAAGTTTAAGTACCAAGGATGGAATTATAATAATTCTGTAAAACAAATTTAAGCTAGCTAAGTAGGTCAGAACCACTAGCATGCAACAGGAGACCTCTGGGAATTTATCAGTTAATGGCTATTTATGTGCAAATGAGTGCCCTCCAACCCTCCCAAATCCTGTGTAGCTGAAGGGTATTTCTGTTAACCAGGAGCATACTTAACTGCTGAGGCATAAATTAAACCATTTATTGGAATGATTTTAATTCTTTTCTCCCCCCATCCACTCTTACTACTCCCTCCACCCTCACTAGCAGCACAATTTACAGTATTAATTTACATGGAGATAGGATTGCAGAAGAGTTTTAAGAAATTACTCTGTTTCAAGGAAGAGCAGAAAAAAAGGAGAGAGAACAGAAGAAAAAAGAGCGAGAGAGAAAAAACTTTCAGTTAGAGACAGTAGCAATGTTATACTTAATCTTCAAGTCTTCCAGAGGGCAGGTTGAGCTATTAGAAATTCTAGAAGTTCAGTAACACCGCAGTGCACTGGAAACTCTTTCATAATGAACTCTAATGAAATGAAATTCTGTCTTACATCCTCATTGAATCGTTTAGGCTGAAAAAGACCTTTAAGATCATCAAGTCCAGCGTTAACCGAGCACTGGTAAGCCCATCGCTAAACCATGTCCCCAAGTGCCACATGTATGTTTTTTAAATACCTACGGGGATGGTGGCTCCACCATTTCCTTGGGCAGTCTGTTCCAATGCTCAACAAACCCTCACCATGAAGAAATTTTTCCTAATATCCAATCAAAACCTTCCTCGGTACAACTTGAGACCATTTCTTCTTGTCCCACATTCTAAACTTGAAGACAATGAAGCTCAAGGGGGACTGTATGCACTGTATTTTCTATCATAATGTTCAGACTGTACACCTTTCAAAGGTTTTCCTTCAAGAAAGAAAACATCAGAGATTTCTCGGCTGCAGAAAAAAAAACAACTTCAGTTTTTGAGTTTGACTTGGAAAAAGCTAGTCATTTTTTCATGTCTTAGAAAAATAGATACCTTTACAAAATACTCAGAATCAAGACGTATTGAATTTTCATTGTGATGTAAAATGGGGATGATTTACAGACAATATAAATGATTTCTCAACACTTACAATCATAGTGGTAATTCAGTACATCAAGATAACGTAAGCATAACCCTAAGATTCACTTCCAGGCTTATAATTTAATATGCTTGGGGTTTCTTTTTCTTCTAAGTGCACGCACACATATTCTTGCAAAGCCTAGGGTCCCAGAACAATGAAACAGTAAAAATTTGATTATCCTAACATCAATTAACCACAGCTCCCTGTTACCCTAAACAGGGTCACATCTCCCCAATGCCTAATAATTACATTGTAAAATCCCTTGATTGCCTGAATATATTCACTCTCCCTGTGACATTTGGATAATCATGGTTGTGTTACAGTTAATTATTATTTAAGATATGATCACAGTGCATTACTTTCTGATGTCATGTTTGCACCTAATACAGAACTCCACATAAATGTAACACACTGAATAAATACATATACAGCTTTTCCTCACCAAATCAAGCTGTTTTAGAATACCCTTGAATATATAGGTGTGGTGTGAATTGAAGGAATTCCCTAGGAGCAAATCCTTAGCAGCTTTAAAATATTTTTGCAAGATACTTGTAACACTTATGGAAGTACTTTCAAATGCACACTGCCAATGGCTAATCGATATATTCCTGTCCAGGGAAACAAAAGAATGACAAGGAAAATATTTGTTTTTAATCTCATGGTTGACTTTTTGCAAGAAAAACAAGACTGAAAAAAAGCAGTAGGAGAAAACCTCATTGTCCTGGCAAGCACATCTGTACTTGCCTGTTCTTCCCCTCCTGCCCCTCGACACATGCCCGTCTGCGGCAAGTGCTCCTGCTGCGTGCATAATGGCTGCCGTGGCTGCCTGTGCAGCCCCTGCATTACCATGGAGAGAACCAGGAGCTTTCTGTCTCTTAGTGCAGATTTGTAAAGCACGCACACTAAACCACACACTTCATATGACTCTTTGATAACAGCCAGAAATTATTAAACGAACAGAACTATTTCACCAAAAAAAGTTCACTCATATATTTTCAGAAAGCATCAGCACAGCTGTATTATCCGAGCCAGTGACAAGCCCACGGTTACCTCTCAGCTCCCTACAGTGAGGGACTGCAGCCTTGATTATGCCTGTACCTTACAGCCATTGGCAGGGACTCAGTTTGGCCCTAAGGCTTTAATTAACCCTGATTAGAGATAAACAGGGCCTTCTGGTTCTGAAAAAAGGGAAGAGAATAGACAGTACTTCCAGCTTATCAGACAACTAAGTAAACTACAAACTACTTTTACTTTTCTCTACTCGCTCCTCCCAGTAAAAATGTCAGGAAGGGCCCCCCACCTGACCTTGAGATGATGCATGATGTACACATTGCAGAATCTGCTCTACTCTTTCTGATTTGTTTTTAGGGAGGATATGGTGGCCTACTGTTTCAGGCTTATTTGCCATTAGCCACATTTTCACCATCTTTGTTTTAATATGGCTGTAAAGAAAGCTGGAGCATTTAGCCACTGGCAATTAGTGACACTTGGACTTGCTCCAAGCCAAATAAAACATGTACCATGTACATGTACCATGCCCTGTATCAATTAGCTTTCCTTAGAAAATGTCTAAAAAAGCACTTTCAAAGTAAGGTTCTAGACAGATTTCAAGACTCAAACACATAAGCACTAAAAACTCAGCCCCCTGGTCAGCAGGGCCACTGTGCTGTGCATACAGTAGAAGTGATCTTTCACACTCCCACTCCAGAAATTCCATAAGCAAGTAGGATACAGAAGCACAACACAGGGTTGAGTTTCTCTGCTCCAACAGAATAGGGAAATTAAAAAGACTGCAGATACTACAAGTCAAAATGAATGACAGGTTTCCAGAGCTAAATTTTACAGCAGATTACAGTTTCTGGTACTGTTTCTTTACCTTCTTATTTCACAGAGTTTTTGTTCTGTAAGGAAAAGCACAGAATACTGTTTAGGATGCATCCATACTGCACCAACTGCATTGAGAGCTCTGTAATATCCAATCACTGATACATAAATGAAGGACTGGGTAGCACCTTGACATTGATTCAAGGAGTTCATCTCACCACTTTGGCAAGCTCACAGAGAGTACTTTCTGGCAAATGTTTGTCTAACTTGCTGTCTAAAAAAAGAAAGCAAAAATAAAATTCAGTTCCACAAGTCTCTCTTGAAGCCTGCAAGAGTGTTATATTTGCAGCTTACTCTAAATAACCACATAAAACTTCTGCCCCAAATTAAGGTGATTCCATTTTCACCAGCATGAAGAATACAAAACCCGTAACATCCTTTTACATGCAGGGTAGCTTCTAGCATGTCTCTCCTCAACTTTTCCTAGCTGAAATCTGCTCCATCAAACTTATAAAAACTTCCTACTCTAGTCATTGACTTCAGCTCTCTCCAAATTTTAAGTTATTCATACATGTTTTGTAAGCTGACATGTCCAGTACAGCTACAGACAGAATAGGCAGTTCTTGTCACCTGCAGGACTTTTAACACACCCCACAATGATGTTTAAGTCACATTAGGTCCTGCTTCCTAATATTGCACAGGCTATGAACATGAGAAAGTCACTATTCAAAGTTTGCCAACAAATTTCTGTCAAATTTCAGATGTTCTTGCAGCCACTATGATCTTAGAAACTCACATAAATAAACATCCAAGTAAACAGAGGTAAAAAATGAAGTACCACTCTCACCTCCCACTCCCTTTAAGACACAAGGGAATCCACTTCAGCTACCATTCACAATCAATTCCAGTTTTCCTCCCAACACCAGGCAGAAACTGTGCTAGTGGAGAGACAATACTGGACCTTGCAGCCATCTGAGCAGGCAGCAAAGTCTACAAGCAAGGACAGAATAGAGAGGTGGGATAACAGCTATTGCAGCTACCTTACTTCAACCAATCCCAGACATGGAGATCCCATTTCTCTCTCCTCACGGTGCACACTACCTCCCCAGACCGGAACAGTATGGCTGCCAAACCAAGCATTCTATATGTTGTATTGGCATTTCTCCTTCCTGATTTCAGTACTTGGCCTTCACTTTTTCCTTTTGTTGAGGATAATTTCATTCAAAATATCAAAGTAATTTTAAATACTGGTTTTGTCTTCTATCCAAACACAGACAAATACTCTCTATTTTTGGCTACATGGAAACTCAAACTCTGTAACCTATTTTCATCTACTTCAACTAGTTGTGCTAAACAGTTCCTCATTTTCAGTGATCTGAAGTGATGCCATTAAACACTGATCATGCTAACATAATACAAGTAAGACTGAAGCCTTACACTACTGATGGTTTTTAATGAAAATTTTCTCCCTCATTGCCATAGACTCACACCATTTTACAGGAAAACTGTTTGTACTTTTAAGGCCGCTGTTTTAAGGTTTGGGGTTTTTTTTCCGTTACAATATCCAGAAACAAATACAGTAGAAGCTGTTTTATGACTAAGAAGAAATTTTATCATAAGCAAAAACATTCCAGGGGAAGAAGAATCAAATAGTATATACCCAGAAAACAGAAAAATGGGAAAGAGTAAACAGAAAACACAGAATGTATTTACATTCATCCCTTCTCTTCATTTAGTCACTGGTTTCAAGAGAACACATCAAATTGTTTTTGCTGATGAGGTAGTCCCAGAAGTTCGTAGTAGGAGAAGCTGACACCAGTAGGTTACAGCTGTCAGTAACAGAATCTGAAATAAATTAGGAAAAAATGGAGCAAGCGGCTATTCATCATCTCCGTAGCTATTTTCAAAGCATAAGTGATGGTGGAGGGAAACAAAACCCAAAAGCTTGTTCTACTAAACCACTGAGCTGAATCTTTCAGAGCTGCACAAAGTACTACAATCTGTGTTGTGTCCAGCACCCGGCAGGTGCTTTGCTTGCTTTTCATTTTCCTCCATTAAGACAAGTATATTCATGTGTTCAGCTAGCGTAAGGATTCTCCTTGGAGCTGGTTCAGATTTCTTTCTCCTCTTTAAAGGTCAACCTCCTTTAAAACACAGAGGCACAAATTAATCCTCCTCTCCAGAGACCAACTTATCTCACAGGGCTAGCAATGGAGAGGAGTACAAAGGGAAATATTTTGGGTGAAGCAGAGACAGGTGTGTCTAGGTCAGTGCATGTAATTGACTTGTCCAACTATTCTTGACACAGCCAAGTCAGTGGCTTGCTCTTGTCCCAGAATGTACAATTGCCATTTTATCCATCGGGTTTCCTATTCTCTGCTAAGGGACCAAAAACATACAGGCATGGATGGGCAGGGCACAGAGCATGCTCTGGTGTCAGAGAAGCCAAACATGCCAGCTGGACCCAGCTCACCATCTGCTTTCTCCATCCTTCTGCAGACTGTCAGTAGGAGGCAGCATTGACTCTGACAGCAGCAGCTCCACACCACAAAGTAGTTGGGAGCTGGCTTCATTCTTCTGTCATTATATAAGCAAGATGACACTGTTCTCTAATCCAGCCAAAGCTGATAAGTACCATCAACCTGTCACTTCCTACATTTCAAATTCTAACATTGCAGCATCAAAGAGTTTTTACATTTCGATTTCTTTTGCTGGCAGCGGTCGGTAGCCTCTCATTCTCCCACGGTGTTCTAATGCAGCATTTGCACACCGGGGTTACTCCCAGCCTGAATAGCAGGTCATCCCCTACTCACTGAGCTCATCTGCGGCCCATGTGCTAGGCAATTTAGATCCAATCAGCCCTTATTTAGCTCAAGAGTAATGAGCAGCATAGTGACACAGACTTAAGCCTGACCCTCAGGACACTGCTCATCAAGCAGTAAAACTGTGACAAAATCATTCATCTTCCACCCGCTGGCAAGAAATAATACTCGCACTCACTGTATTACTTTTTCAAGACATAGGAAAAAAAAAGGTCCTGAATTTTCATGATGTGAGACATTAATTTGCAGAAAGCTGAATTCCCTTAAACCCCCCTGTTGCTATGAGCTCACCAGGGGGAAATAGGCCTTAGGAGACTGAAATGGAATAAAGAAAATTGCTTCAGCTTTCTGTTCATTTTAAATAAGCCTTAAATCTGACAAGAGATATCCTAAAGAGAGAAGAAATATATATCTTGTAAGGTAACGAAGAAACAATCAAAATTAAGAGATTAGAAGGCTACTTGCATATAATGGTTTTATTGGCAAAAATATTTCTTTTGTTTAACATCCATAGAAAAAAAAAAAAAACCTACTTCATGTGAAAAGCCATTCTCCCACCTCATGTGAAGAACAGAAGGAAAACTGAGAGGAAAGTTAATTTGGGGAAAATAGTTTCAGGAGTGAGACACTCATCAGAAAACAAATCTGTGCTTTATGTCCTTCAAGGAGCATGTATTTCTCTAAACAACTGCAGGGTCCCAAGCAGCAGGTTCTCAGTACACCTGGATATGATTTTACTCTTTTTTTCATGGATTTACTCTTTCACAACAGTAAGTCTTGTACTGCTGTCAGGTAGGCTACAGAAAGCTTGTGTGGATTATTTTTTGGTAAATAAAATGGATACAACACATGAAACACAGACAAGTGCTTCCATCTGTACCACAGGGGACAGAAATGTGTATCTTCATGACTGATGTCTGAGCACTAGATTGGAGTTTCTTTAGCCTTGGGTATCTACCAAGACAGACTTTTTTCAGGCATCAACAAAACAAGTGGGTTTTTGACCACTTTTGTTGTTTCACTTTGTTCTAAAAGTGATTCTAGAATAGAACTGAGTAGACTAGAATATTTCAGCTGGAAGGGGCCTACAACAATCACCTAGTCCAACTGTCTAAGCAATTCAGACCTGATCAAGAGCGAAAGCAATTTACCAACAACATTGTCCAGTTATCTCAAACACTGACAGACTTGAGGCATAGACCATGACTCTGGGAAGTTTGTTCCAGTGCTTGACTACCTGTGCAACCAAGAAATGCTTCCTAATGTCCAGTCTAAACTTCCCCTGGTGCAGGTATGAACCATTCCCACGCGTCAGCACCTTCCTCTACGCTTCCCCCCCCTTTCAGGAAGCTGTAGGGAACAATGAGGTCACCCCTCAGCCTCTTCTCCAAACTAGACAAGTCCAAAGGAAACATTCAAAACACACTACAGTTTTAGCTAGTCATCTTTGAAGATCAGAATACAAGGAACAAAGGTGTAAAATGTTAGTTTAGACCCCAATAAAAACCTGGGAAAAAAAATCTCTAATCCCACAAAGTAGGCGGAAGAGAAAAGAAAATAAAACGAAAATGCAGTTTTAATTATAAGAGCCACACCTTAAGGCAACAAATGTAGTTAAGAACACACAGTATTCCCTCAGAAAACAGTAATAGATTATTTTTAAGGATTTAGACAAAACAAACCTCTCAAAATGCTGCTATATTCCACAGTGTGGTACCATATGACGTCAACCCAGATATAAAAGCTGGGGCAGGAAGCAGGAAGGGGAGGCACTCACTGTCTCCGGCTAACAAGATTTAGGAGCCCTGCTTCTCAGACGCGGTCGGGGGGTCCTGCTGCTCATGGGAAGTAGAGATTAGTTGTTGCTTTTGCTTTGCGCGCGCACACCCTGCTTTGCTTTGCTTTCTGTATCAATATACACTGCCTTAGCGCAACCCACGATTTGTGCTGGTTTTTTTTGTTTCCACTCTTACTCTCTCCCCTGTCCAGCTGGGAAGGGAGGTGATAGAGCGACTGGGTGGGCACCTGGCATTCAGCCACGGTGAACCCACCACACACAGCAATGCTTGCCTCTCATGCATTAAAGCATTCAGAGACTAGATGTTTATTGCACTCATTCAAACAGCAGTTTTATTAATGGAATACCTGAATTTCAAAAAAACCCACTAAAAAAACACTTTAAGCCATATATCAAGTTAGCACAGTAAGGCATGCTTGCTTCCCAGGCTTAAGATCTATGCTATGAAGGGGAAAAGGAAGGATTTATTTCATTTTTTTCACACAGTAAAAAAATTCATAGCCACTTTTAATGACTACCTAATGGCCATTCATTAAGCCTGGGAGATCTTAGAGCCAAACATCATCCTGACTCTCAGTTCAGTGGCTTAGTCATGAAGTTGCCTTCTGTGCATATCAGGACATCACAGCTGGTAGCTCTAAATATCCTCGCAGGATGGGATGGGTAAGAGAAGACTCATACTCTTCCAAACTCTTCTGAATATGGTGTTCAGAAGCTCAACATCAGAAAAAAGATGTTACAAAGACTAACACTAAAACCCCTGAGGGGGAAGAAAAGAAGGAGGGAAGACCTTTCTATTCTCCTCCTGAGCTTATCTGCTGACTTACACGGTAACAGAGAGGGGGAGAGAGGCCTCTCTTGGTCTCAAAAAAGCTTCCCACAGGCTGTTTTGATGGCAAGTATGACGCAAAAAAAAAAATTACAAATGACTATACATTTCCATAGCAAAGATATACTGGATAATCCATTCCTATCATGATTCCTCAAGGCTAAACACACTCTAAACAGATAGAAACATCCAGTTCTGCTGTTATCCCTGCAACTTTTAACTAGAAGCAGGTTTACCTTGTTAATATTCCTCTAAGAACCTTTGAAATTTACACACAGAAATTTTCAAAAATTGGAAACAAAGAATAAATGGGCATAAATACACAAGAATTGTTTACAAAATAAACTTACGGTTTATCATGGTATTAGGTTTGTGGTACTCTCCTTTCTCCTATGGGAATCAGTACCAAGTCTCCCTGAAACTAGGCAGATTATTTGGAGCACAGCAGTGATTTCATACCTGGGCATGTACTCACATTTTATAGTCCTGTAACTCTGTACTAACACACCACAAAATCCAAATGCCAGGATGACGAGAATAAGAGAATGCTCTTGTCAGAGTAATTCATGATTATAATAAAAGACATTTTAGCATGTTTCAAACACTTCTTTTAAGAATAACACATTAAAGTGCCAGAACCTACAGCAGATTTCTTCAAGTCTTGTGTCCATTTTTGCAGTAAGTTCTGTCAAATCCACTAAATGCCTATATTTTTATTAACCTAGGGTTTCTTTTTGTGCCATAAGGCACTCAGATGACAGGCAATTAGGGATTTGGAACAAATGAAAGCATACATGGGCAAACACCCCGCATTTACCTTCTAATAAAAAAGAAAAAAAATCAGGATTCTAAAACAGGGAGAAAAATAAAAGAAAAAACTTACGTCTGAGCTAGAAGCTGAATCCTTCAAGTAAACATAGGAAGGAAGCACTACACATTTTTATTCTGGGGAATTTCTTGATTGTTTACTGTTTATTTTACATGTTTTTAAAAAGGAGACTCTATTGAAATACAACCTTACACTTCATACAGAATCTCACTATGAAGATCAAATACTTGCAAGTGCCAGCAAGTAGCATCTTGATTCCAATTATCCAGTCACCACATAGCAAAAACTGATAAAAATGAGTTCACCTGCCAAGTCATAGTTCCATTTAAATATATAGACACCAAGATAATCATAATGGTAACAATCTATAAAAAAGTGGTTTAAGAAAGCTTATTTAAAGCAGTCTCAGCATAGGCAAATACAATAATCAAAAGCTACCAGCATTTTTCTAGCAGACAAGTAAAATACAAGAAAAATCTGGCAAAGGTTATTTTAAAACACAGCATAAAAATGGTGAAGGTGGGAGTCACTTTTCAGATGCCTTTTAAGAAAAATGAAAGAAAGAAAACAAGTGCACTTTCAAACCCTTGTATGTCGAGTTTTAGCCCAGAGCAAGTTTTCACTGCTATGTTACAAACCCTTGAAAATAAAGGTTTATAATGGAAATGCTGACAGACCCTTAACTATAGCAGCATGAATAGCTATAATTAAAGAAGAGCTTTTAGCTACACCACACTCTGAAAATTAAAGACTGGAATTTTTTATACTATCCTCAAATAAATGCAACTGGGAAACCTGGAGTGAGATTCCAGCAATCCAACAAGATATGTTAAAGGAGATTGCTAAAACTACTTATTAAGCTTCAAATACTGAGGCATTTAGTTAACGTAACCAAGTCAGTATTTTCATAATGCTACTTAATCAGCCATAAAGAAGGTCCTGTGAGCCATCATCAGGGGTTAGCAAAAAGTGGCACATGAAGTTATTATTTCCTAACAGTCTAGAGGGAGCCGCTTCTCTCTTTAATCAGTGATCTCCCTTCCTTCCTACCTGTAAATTCCCTGTCATACAGTTATAAAATTATTAGAATACAGTGTACCAAGAAATTACATTTATGAAATGCCTAGTATCTTGTATCAGCCTGGATTTTAAAAACAGGCATTGAACCATTTCATCCTTTCCTGAGTCTGCAGACAGACCAGGCCTAATCAGTCTTGTCAAGTCAAAAATAGTTTAACACCTGGTTACCACAAAGTCATCCACATCTTTTGACCCAAGAAAGTGGTTTTAGTGTTGTTTTACTTGCATGGTAACAGAGGACTACTTTCAGTGAGTCTGTCAAAGTGGGAGAAAGAATCGCTAACATTTCCACATTCCATGCAGCCTGAAGATCCAAGTGTTTTATCACAGAATATGCTCAGTTGAAAGGGACCCACAAGGATCATGGAAGTCCAACTGCTGGTCCTGCACAAGACCACTGCAAAGAGTCACAACCTGCGTCTGACAGCACTCCCCAAAAACTTCTTGAACTCTGTCAGGCTTGGTGCTGTGACCACTTCCCTAGGGCGCTTGTTCCAGTGCCGAACCACCTTCTGGGTGAAGAACCTTTATCTAATATCCAACCTAAACCTCCCCTGACACAACTTCAGGCCATTCCCTCAGGTCCTGTCCCTGGTCACCACAGAGAAGATCAGTGCCTGCCCCTGCTCTTCCCCTCACAAGGAAGTTGTAACTGCAATGAGGTCTCCCCTCAGTCTCCTCTTCTCCAGGCTGAACAGACCAAGTGCCCTCAGCTGCTCCTCATAGGGCTTCTCCTCAAGGCCCTTCACCATCTTCATTGCCCTCCTTTGGACACTCTCTAAGGCCTTAATAGCTTTCTTATATAATAATGGTGACCAAAACTGCACACAATATTCAAAGTGAGGTTGACCAGAGTACAGCTAAATGTTAAGGAATTTAGTATCTCAGTAGATCGAATAAATAGGTTGTAAGCAGTAACCAAACGCACAAATACAGAAGCTGCAATAAAGAACTGCTAAAAGCAAGACTCTAATAATCTCATACCAATTACTATTTGAGTCCTTTGTAATTCAAGTATTTCAGCAGAACTGCTTTTTATAAGACTAGGTACAAATACTGTCCTCTATGTTTCTCTGGTGACCTGAGAAGTCTGGAATGAGCCTCTATGCCTCTCTGTGTAACAAGAGGGTCACAAAACCCCCAGTCCTGGAAAGCTTTGAAATTATACCGAGTTATGAAATAGGCAACTTTGTCACCAGACTCAAATTTCTCCCTATTTCATCTTTAAGAACAACACAACAAATGTTGTGCATTAGCTAATGGAGAAAATGTCAAAGTATTTCTGAAGTCTCCAATTTATTCCAGGAAATACATTTAGTTGAACTGAAATAATAAATAATAAATCAACTAAACTTAGTTTTTTGCTTCATCTTTTTTCAAAAGACTGCCTGAAAAACAGTTGTCTTTGGATCTATAAGCTATTGACAGCTGCAGTCAAACTACTAGACAATAACAAAGAACATAGTTAAAGGGAGAGCTTGCATATGGGCCTCAGTATTCCTATTATGCACTCTTCCACAGCTCTTTACACATATTTCAGTCTTGCACATTTGAAGTAATGGCAGATCAATAGCTGCCTCTTAATATCTTATAAAAAAACAGGCAGTTTGGGCTTCAAACTGGAGGACTGCTTCTCAAAGGCATCAGTAGACAAAAAGTATGCTTATTGAAGGGCACTGTGGATGTTGAAAAATGAACTAGTACATCAAAGCAAAAGTGCTTGAAGTGGTAAAATATGATTTCCTTCTTTCCCATCAAACCCCAGACAAGTATTTAAATCTCCAGAACTGTGGTATTTGAATGCTACCTTGGTGAAAGAGAAAAAAAAAATAGAATGAAGAGTCTGAAAAACAGAATACATTCAGTCAAAAAAAACCCCAACAAAATAATAACCCCCCAACTTAATTTAGTACAGAAAATATTTTCGAAATTCCCTGTGCCAAAGGAAAGATGATATTGTCTAAAACAGCAGCAACTGGGTGACTTTCCAATGAGTCACTAATTCATAACAAAATCTCAGGATTTCAAACCTCATCTCCTGAAATAGTAAGGAAACATTTCTGAGACTCTAAATGCACTGGCGTATTGGTAGATATTGAAATTTAACATAACCACAGTCCTCCAGAGATTTTTCTTTTACTCTGTTTCTGTGAAAAACACAGTTTAACCCTAAAAACAAAAAACACCATGCCAGTCTATACCCACAATTTAACTAAATAACTTACCGAAGTCTGGCTAGCACAACCTGAAGAAAATTCAGGACCAGACTCAGCTCAGCTCCTCGACAAGCAGGCAGCAGCATAGTAAAGCCATCATTCAGCAACTTTTCCTCAGAAAGGCTCAAGTAACAGCTAGTCTCAAACACTTCCTGGACACCATCAATGTAGGTCGAAAGTAGAGTCCAGAGATTGTGTCTCTGCGTGTAGTCATCTTTGGTTACTAAAAACTCCTTTGCCTTCTCACGGAAAGCATTTGAGATTTTCTCAGCTAGGACGCTGATGTCCATGTTCTTCTCAACATAAATCAAAAGGAAAGCAAAATGACCCCTCCAGATGAGAGCTCTCTGAGACACAGTGATGGAGGATGAAGTCAAGAAATCCAAAAGATCCAACACTCGACTCACTATATCCTCTGTCTCTGCAACAATTGCCAGCATGAGGAACAGGTTAAAAAAGTTCTGCAGCCCCACTTCTGTCAGCTCCTGCATTCTTCTCCGATGGAATTTGGAATAAATTCTACATTAAAAAAGCAAACAAACAAACAAACAAAAAACACAGGAAAAAGAAAGTTTCTTAAAGTATGCAATTTTCTATCTACTCGAGATACTAAAATTCTATTTTTATGCTTTTAGTTTACAGTTATCCTCTTCCAATAACACCTAAATTGTAAATACCCTTTTTTCTCTCCCTTCTTCTACTCTTTTGGCTACTGAAACAAACTTTCATGTTCTGCTTCTCTTTTAAGGTACATGTTAAGCGTTTCCAGTTTGAGGTTCAGCCTAACCCTCTTTCCGGAACTATCCAACCTCTAGTACCCAGCTGAGCACAATGTAAATGTGTAGACTCCCTACTTTGTCTGTGATGGGTATCCTCCACACCATGCATGCCTTCAAATCAACCAAGTTTTGCCCATGAGGGCTGCTAGGAAAGGAAGATGCCAAGTGGCAGCTCTTTGCAACAGCAAATCATTCCTGTATGCCAACTTCTTCCCTAGAAACTCCCTCATTTCCATGCGGAAATCAGTTACTGATTTCTGTTACCCTATACTGCCACAGCTGCTGTGATCAAAGTTTAACCTACCAAACTATCACTGCAGCAAAAGGGATAGGAAGATTTCCGAAGAAAAATTCCTCTTCTCCACAGTGCTTCACCAAAGCCTGTATCAATCTGTATTGCACACCCACAGTATGGATGGTGGACTACAAGTTTGGAAGCAAACAGGGAAACTGAGGCATTTGAAAAAGAAGCCTCTCTCCAGCAGGAAGACGTTAAACTTCATCTGTATTGCTTATAGGACAGTGCTACTTTGCAACTTTAAAGTGGTTGACAAAAAGCAGAAAGCTTTTACAAAGACATCTTTTCTGTGACCTTTGCTTGGATCTGGGCTTTTACATAGATGTTACCATTCCTACAACAGAGGAGTAAGATGAAAATGGCTTGCTTAACTTTTTGATTTGTGCGTTTAAAACCTTGGGCATATCCTTCACCTTTAATTTGAACTAAGTTCCACATACAGTAGTTACACATCCATAAATGCTGTTTTCCTATTCTGTCACCTGGAAAAATAGTTGGAAATGGTGCTGAAGTTATCAAATCTAGCCACCAAAAATTACAGCAAATCCAATTAATGTTGTTTAGTAGTAAATTACTACTGACAGGCATTTACGTTTTTCATGCATCAATTAATGCTTGGTTAGCTGCTGAAAACAGAGTTCATCCCAAAATCATAGCTCTAGGCTGTTAAATTCTGCTACTTGTGTAATTGATTTTTTCAAGGTAGAAATGATGAATACTGGTTGAGCAGACTGATGGATTGAGTGTTGTGTATTATTATTCCCCCTCTTAAATTAAGGAAAGCAACAAGCTATAATAGCACAAAAATATAAGTATAATTTGGTTTCAGTAAGACTAGAGGAGGCTAATTAAAATTACAAAATAAAGCAAGACGCTGATACTAAATACAACTACATAGAAACAAATATGTTGTAGTGATTTTAAAACCCAGACTTTACTGAGTACAACAACTTGTAAAGTGTACATAGATACTTTTTTCACAGGTATGCTTTTGTTTTCTGATAGCCAAGATAATCCTTCTTTCTTGGAAGAAACACACCACAACTTGGTAAAGTGTGCATACACACATGGGCAGTTTTTTATATATTTATTACTTGCATACATGAAGATCTTGCTAATACTTCATAAAATTTTAATTAATTTTATTAATATTTAATAAGATTTAAAAAAAATCAAAACCATAAACCAAAAGTAATTCTAAGTCTTCTATATCTAATGAAAAAAAGTAAAGTCAGCACTTGTCATAATTATTACAGACTCCTTACTATAATAGATCTCATGGATTCAGTAAGCATTTAAATCATCAAGAGATGGTTTAGAACATATACTTTATGGGTTTTTTTAATATAATGACTGACTGTACTTCTTTATTAGTATGCTTCAAAATTAAAAAATCTAAAAATTAAAACCCCCAGAAAAAATATTGTGAGAAATTTTGGAAATAATTATGAAGAAACTAAATATAAAGGAAACTGGAGGCTCAGCAAGTGGCAGTCTGCATGTTCTTGGACAACACATGCCTTCTATGCAGCTCAAACACTATTTCTGTGCTTTAATTACATTACCTGTCTGGCAATTCTGTTGTACCACTGCACAGGTTGCCAGTGCACCAAATTCCTGGCCAGCAGGGCAAAGTAAATCATCGCAGGCTATGGATGCCAAGGTGATTCTTGGACCCAGCTGCTGGACTGTGTTACAGCCTCAGCTGGCAACAGAAACCTCAGGGAACAACTGCTTTCTTCAAATCATGAATCACCCTGGATCTCTCATCCCCTTTACTTTCTCATGAGCACAGTATCCTCCTGCCTTGCATGTGGCTGGAAGGGCCACTGACTCACTACACTTCTTACAACATGAGACAAACTAAATAGTGGCCATACCGTCCTTTAATTTGTTTCCAAGGATGCACACCACTGTTTTCTTCTCTCATCATCCGTGCCAAAATGCTGAGAAAAATGAAGTAACTGTTGCTGGACTTGTACAGAGAAGGGACCTGCTGTTCACAGCAGCAACGTTTCACCAACTCAAGCATTGACAAAGAAGTCTTACTAACATTTGCCAGATCCTTCAGACCAAGCCAAGGAACAGTAAAGCAACTGTTCTAAAAGAATAGATAAAAACAGAAAAGATTATAAATAACAGTAAACGCTAAGATCCCATATGCAATAAGATGCAATTCTTCAAGTAAACAAAAGGATATGTTCCTACCACAAGTGAAAAAAAAAATGGAAAAAAATCATGTAAATATGTGTAAAGTATTTTTACAAGATCTTAAATTCCATAGTCCTGATGAAAAGTAAGAGTTTTATCTTAACTCATTCTATTGTCACATAATGTAATGGACCAAAACATGATTTGATTAAATAAATAGCAAATTCAGGGATATTGTCATTGACTAGGTAGTTTTACAGCAGTATAGCAATCAAGCTTGGTCAGATCAAAATCAGAATTAATCAGTGAAATTCAAGGACTATCCACATGCAATGCTGTATTTTTATATATTCATCTACTTACCAGATTCTTGCTGTAATAATCCCAGAGTATGGTGACAATAGAAAGGTTCGAATCCCAGAAACTACACAAAGTCAAACAGCACTGAAGATGCATTCGTAAGTGTTCCTCTAACACACCAGTCTTGAAAAGGAAGTAAGAAGTTAACTGTAGGAGGGGAGATTCTCCTTATCTACACATAAACCAAATACTGCCAAACCAATCAAGTAATTTCTTCATACAAAAACTGGTTTTAATTATATACCATTGAGTACATACATCTGCTAATACAAGCAACAAACTAGAAGATAAAAGCTGACAATTGCATCCTGCAATCCACCCAAGATAATCACAGAATCATTTAGATAGAAAAAGACCTCTCAGATCATTAAGTCCAACCTTTGACTGATCCCCACCATGTCATAGTTGACTAAGCACTAAGCGCCACATCTAATTATTTCTTGAACACCTCCAGGGATGTTGACTCCACCACTTCCCTGGGCAGTCTGTTCAAATGTTTAACAACCTTTTCCATGAAGAAATTCCTTCTGATGCCCAGCATCAACCTTCCCCAGTGCAGCTTAAGATTATGCCCTCTTGTCCTGTCACCAGCTGCCTGGCAGAAGAGGATGACTCCCACCTTCCTCCAGCCTCCTTTCAGGTAGTTGTACAGAGCAACAAGGTCTCCCCTGAGCCTCCTATTCTCCAGGCCTCCACAGAGTTGCGGACCCATTAGAGCAACAGCCAATTCAACACCGTGAGCCTAACCTGAAACATGAAAGCATGGTACAGAACCTCAAAAAACAGTAAATGGCGCACCAGTCATACTGAATGCATGAGTCATCTGAACACTTAAGCCCTTTTGTCATGTATGTCCCAAGGAAAGCTCATTCACCACTGACACAGAGGGAAGGTGCAACCATCTGAGAACTCATGTTTCTCTTTATAATATTCCAAAGAGAGAGACCTTTTGTTTCTGAATCATGTTCCTTCGCAAACCTCTGAAACGTGGCTATATTGCTAACACCCCGGACAATTCTAAGTCAAGGGCAAGTAAGTCTCTGAACACTGGAGGGGGGGCGGGGAGGGGAAGTACAAAAGACTTCCCAAACCACATTTTTTTGTGTTCATCTGTTCCGAATTTTGCACTCAAAAGGAAGAGAGTTTATAGGAAAGAAAATAAGAAGTGCCAAACAATTCCACTCAGTGAAGCATTCAGCTTGTAATTGTGGCATATTGAGAGTGAAACTTCTCATCCAGCTTTTGACAACAACAAAGCTGGACTTGCATCAGAGGCAGGATATTAGGAGCTTCCTACTCCATCTGAATCATGTATTTAATTTTACACATCTCCTTTAGGATGACAAATTGTGTAAGGGCTTTATTGTCTCCACTGACTATAAAAGTGGTTTAATGGACAGCTTGCGTGTAGTTGTTTTAAGGGTAGGCTTTTACAAATATAAGTAACATCTCTGGGATAGTAGCAACTTGTTCTGTTACAAGAGAAACTCTGACATATATAGCTTTCAAATACATTTAAATACTATACAGGCCTGGAGTTTTTAACAGCATAAAATTAGCTAAAGAAGAATAAAACAAGATAAGAAATAGAAAAAATACACAAGATTAATTTTATTACTCAGAATCATAGCCCTAGGAAGGGGAATGAAGAAAACTGTGCCTCAGATAAACATTCAGAAGTTATCTCTTTCAATGACAGTTACAGTGCTAGGTCCCAAATTATATCCCAACATCACCCAGCTCAGAAAATGCTTAAATAAATCACTAATGCCAGGTGATGGAAAAAGAAAACATTAGGTTGTATTGAGCTTGGTTGAGGGTTTGTTTTGAATCTTTTTAGGGGGCTGCTTGGTTATTTTTGTTGCTATTTGAAAAAGTCTTTCAGTAAGTATCTGTTACTGGAAGAGTAGAAATTTTTATAAAAGACATTTAGTGATAGGACAAGGGGGAATAGCCTTTAACTGCAAGAGGGTGGTTAGATTAGATATTGGGAAAAAATTCTTTACGGTGAGGGTGGTGAGACAGTGAAACAGGTTGGCCAGAAAAGTCATGGATGTCCCATCTGTGGAAGTGTTCAAGGCCAGTCTGGACGGAGCTTTGAGCAACTTCCTCTAACAAAAGGTATCTCTATCTGTGACAGTGGGGCTGGAACTAGACATTTAAGACCTCTTCCAGACCAAACAATTCTATGACTTCTGCTCTTGTTCTCAATACCATTTATGGCTTACTGTGTCTTAGAGCTGCTTTTCAATGCCACACATGAGTTCCAGTCACTAAGTTATCTCTAACTGGCTATACATTCACATAAAAAACTTTATTTGCTATACCTTAACAAAGCACCATAAACAATTATACAATCACCTACAACAACTTCTAATGATGCCTATCTTCTCATGAACAATTAATGTAGGGCATACGGCTTCTAGAGTGGCACATTTCTAAAACAACTTTAAAATTGAAAAGGCCTTCTTAGCTGTCATAGAAAATTATATATTCAAGACACGTATGGCATACAAAACCCACTGAAATAGAAAAGTAACTCTCCAGTAGAGACTCACTAAAAATACACAGAATAATAATTCAAATATAACAAAAAATGCCTACAAATGAAAGGTGATACTCAAGTATTTTTCCATATATGACACAACTATTAAATCAGTAGACTTCTCAAAAAATAACAAACTTGCACCAAAAACAAGGAATAGAACACCGGCTATTTTTTTAATGAATAAAGGCATGATTCTTAACGTAAAGCAAAAAACTGCAGCTGAGCATATCTGTTTCTCTAGAGGGATCTACCCAGTTACAAAAGATGTAAAAAACCCCTCAACACCAAAACACACAGCCTTCAAAAGGAAATGTTTAGTCTTAAAGTTGTATTTTGTGTCTACGATTATGTTTAGTATCTAATTCAACAAACAATGACTGCTTCAGTTAAATTAATTCAACAATAAACATTGCATAGTGAGCAGCTTCAATTTAAACCATTATTTATCTGTCCAACAATAGTTTTAGAATAGCTTCTAAAACCAAGATAGTACTGAAGGCTTTATCTCAAATTTAATATGAAAAAGTTCTCCAGACTTCAAATATCCCTGGGATTAATGGATTTTCTCATTGCTCTTTTGCTTAAAATGGTCTCTTGCGCTGCTGGAAATACTATCAGAACTCTTGAGGTCGTCAGCTTTTAATTTATCGCAGAAGGAAGGAACACCAGATACTATCATTTTGATAGTACTATCTAAACACAACATTTTTCTTCTATGACCTCCTACTGTAGTAACAAAATTGGTTTTCTAGAAATCCAACAAATACTTCTCTATCTTTTTTAAAGTAGAATTAAACAAAAAATACAGTGGAGGCATAACAAAATTGAGGCAGAAATTAAACAACATGAAGCACTTATTTTCTAAAATAAGAAGGCTAATAAGAGACTATTAGAGCTTAAGAACTAAAATGTGTTTGATTCTCACAATAAAACTGCATAAACACAAAATCGTCTTACACTGACAATCCATAAATTTAGTCAGTTGGATGTTGCCTCATATATGAATACAGCTACGGTAATATTCCTACTACAATAATTTTCATTTTGTACTACAAATAAAATTGTAAACCAGCTTTACTGTTTTCACTATCCCACTAAGGGAATTCCAAATTATAACAGAAATATCAAACTCTTTCTGTAACTAGGTTCCCCCCAAATGCCTAATTTTTGTGATACAGATGGGAGATTTTTCAGACAAGCAATTGTTTCAACTTTTATCCATCAAGAATTAAAAAAGAGCAATTTCTGACTGAAGAACTCACCTGTTTGTCCACTATTTGAAGATGAAAGATATATTCAAGGAAGCAGCACACTACACTTGCCCACATATCAGTGATTCCTCATATCTTCTCACAAGTAGAGTATGTTTATTTCCCATTCCCATTGATCCCCTAACCTGAACCTTCACATATTTCCCATGCTCAGCATCAGGCTGACTGTAACCTTTTAAAGGTGACAGGACACTACAGCACCCCTCTACCACTTTCACCTGTACAGGCACACCTCCTTCAGGAGGTCTTTATCATCCCCAAAATCCAGCACATCCTGGATGAATGCAGCTCAGACTCTGTGTTGTCTGCATGTGACCACTAAACTCAACAGTATTACTGAAACTACCAAAAAGCAGGTTTAACACTGATTAGTCATTTTTGTATCCCAATACTTAGTTCCGGCTTCTACTAATTTACCAAAGGTGACCATTCTTTTCTCTATTTTCATGATGGTCCCTTACCCTCAATGACTGCAACAGTGCCTATTAAATCATCTTTTCATAACACAGAATTTGAAGATCACATGAAGAAAACTTAACAGTTACTGGGAGGAGATTATCAATTTACTTTACAAATGTATGTTCTGCACCTTTTTCAGATGCTTTTGAACACACAAAACTATGCATACTTGATTTCATCTTCATTTCCCCCCTCCCTATTCTTTGTAAATTGCCATTCTTCTTCTGAATATGTACAGTCTACAAGCTTTTGAAGTCAGGGAGCAACAAGCACAAGTGGTTTATGAGGTTGACGGACATAATACTAAACATGATTAATTTTAAGCTCCCATATACCTAAAGATGAAGTTTCTAACCACCACTTCCTATCTTCTCTAGCAAATGAGTGATTCAGCATTATTATTTCTTCTAATGTATTTTGCACAGCTATGGCTGTGCATCTGTAGTATAGATAACAGATACTGCTTAAAAGGATGGCTCAGATAGGATTTACTAACAAACTCAAGCCAAGTGTTAATGGGCAGTGCCATCAATTCTGTTCTGCTCTTCATTCAAGGACCACTATTATCACTTTTGCTTTTTCCTGCTTCTCCATGTTCCATTTCATTATTGACTTCTTGATATCTCATTGTGCTTCTTATTCCTACATTTTCTGGACTCAAAAATACTCAAGAGATTCAAAAGGATAAGATAAAATGTAGGAGTGACCACGTGAAGCTGTCAGATCAAGAGAGGAAAAGGACATGTATACTGGTAAAAGAAAATCTCCTTCCTAGACGCTGTCAAGAAGGCTGCTGTGGATAGGGACCAGGATGCATTTTTTAATAAAGTACTATATTCACTTGTGCATGTGCATATAGGAACTAATGTTCCCCAAGGAGCACTTCCCACAGGCAGCAAACTCCATAATGCAAGAAATAAATAATGAACAAATAAAGAAAAAGGAAAAAAACTAATGGGTCCTTCGATGGTTGGTAATAGTTACAAACATGTTCTTGGCAAACTAGGGTTTGTTTTAATTCCAAGAGTGGTTGCCTTTGGAAATTAACATTACTGTGTCATTACTGACTCAATATGCAAGTCTTCTGAACTTGGCCACCTAATTACCTTTCTAAACTGTCCACAGTTCAATACTTGTTTAACAGAAGCACGAAAAACTGGGTATTCTATGTATATTCAACTTCAAAGTAACCTTTATTTAAAATATAAAACATTCACAAGAAAAGGACAATATTTTTAAGAAAAAAATGTTACCTACAAACGTCCTCTTACTGTTTCTCGGGTTGCTGACATGCAGAAGATGTAACACAGGAAGGTGGCTAATAAGCTACTCAGTTTTTATGAATCCTATCTCATTTAAATCTCTCCAGTTTCTCTCACAGAATGGTAAGCATCCAACAAGTAATGTCATCACTGTGGTTTTAATGTATATGCACAATTGGCATTTTCAGTTATGTACTGTAAAATCATTCAAAAAGAGTTAATCTTTCAAGCTGAAAGAATACATAACCAAGTGTTAGAGTTAACGTATAGAGTATTAAAAAGTTGAAAAATTTCATTTCAACTATCCTAAAACCCACAAATATTTTCCTGTAAAAACTGTAGTTGTAACAAGTACTGTTCCATAGTCCAGCTTCAACTACAGTTGTTGCTACTGCATGAGCAAAGCAGTAACAGTAATTAAAACCCCCAAAGAACGGATTCCTCTTTTGCTTTCAACAACAGAACTTTGCAGAATTTTTCTTAATTTCATATTAAATAAAATAAAAAAAACATGTTTATTCTTGTCTTAAACATACACAAATAAAGAAATTTTTACAGGTGTTGCTGACACATTTGCAACTTCAGAACAAATTTACAGAACTACAACATAACGTATTTAAAAATGTGATGAACAGAATATTTATAAGCATTTTAAAAGGAGGTCAATTCTGACCTCTGGGCCATGAAGCATTGCATTAACAGTTCTGCAGAAAGAAAAATGATAAGGTATGAAATGAGTGCTCAGAAACTAGAACCTTATCAGTAAGAGTTTGATTCAGGCCTGTAAGACAAATTGCTCAGCAAGGCAAGTCACCTTCCTGCTGTGATGAGGATATAGCTGAATTTTCAATGCAACTGACTATCTCCTTCATCATGACTCCTCAACTTGATATCCTTACATTCAGTATCAGGTTTACATTTTCTAAGCATCCAGTTCTCATTCTGAAAACATCTTGTCTAACTAGCCATAAACCTATACCTACCCTTCCAGGAGAATTTTCTTTTTTCTTCATCTGACAATTTAGCATCAAGCACAACCACTTTAAAGCAAGTGTAACTGCTAACAAGGAGGAAACTGCATACTGTCATAGCTCAGCCACGTCAAGGATGTTCATTTACCAGTGATAAAAACACTAAAATTCCAAAAACACACTTGTTACTTGGACTTTGTTTCATGCACTGTCTTTTCCTGAAACCATCCCTGACACTTTCCTTGTTCATTATTCCTTCCTTTACACACTTACTTGAGCATCAGTGGATTTTTTAAGGAGTTCTTCCACAAATTTCCAATTGGATCCCTTCTGTTTCTGAAAAATAATTATCAACATGAAATAGCATTTGCATCCCTTACAGGAAGTATTATGTAATAAAGTGACAATGTGCAGGCAAAATATTTCCAGAAATATTTAATTTCATGACAGCATAGTGTTGTCATCACTGAACACAGCTTTTTTGTTATATAAATGTAACTGGTATCTGTCCTAAAAATTAGTCCTCAAAAAACAAATAAAGAGGCAAAAATAAAGAGCATGCGACTTGAACCACTTTAAGTGATTAATTTGCAATCCAAACCTTCACTTTTAATAGAGAAGCAAAAAATTCAGGCATTTTTTATTAGTCCAAGAGGTATGTCTTACAATTTTTTCTTTAATGTTCTGTAAAAATGAAGATATAAAGGGTAAGAAGGAAGAAAAAGCACAATCTCACATTTCTTTGTTTTTTGTTTTGGTTTGGTTTTTTCCCCAATGTAAAAAACACTTTAACTGATTTATTCCAGGACAAACATTAATGACTCATTTGGCCAATTCAGTAAGGAGCTGGGCAGGTAGGTTAAATATGATCCATAATTCATACTGTTCAGCTTGGGAAGACAGATGATTATCCATTTGAATCAATCAAACCATGCTAGTGAAGTAAAAAAGATTTACATAGGAAGTATACTAAAATGAGAAGAAACCACCCCACATCTATTTATGCAAAGTAGGAAAGAAAAGGGTAGAAGGCTTTGCATTTTTTCAGGGTGGGGATGGGGAAGTGTGGAGGGGAAAGGAAAAAAAAAAAAGAAAGCAACCAGGCCAACATACAATTCTAGAAGGTTCAACAATCATCTAGTACATTCAGCTATGTATATACCTTGAGTAGACAAGTAGATGTGTGAACATACTACTTTCATCATTGTCCTGTCTTACTTATTCCCTCTATTATCACAACTATTAAGCCTTGCAGATTATTCTTCAGATAGCTGTCCTTAAAATGTCAGTATAGAACTCACAATGAAGAGCATTTTATGCTTTGGTAATTGAAATATAACTACTTTCCAGCAGCAACACCACAGTGGTTCCATCCTCCTCTAACTATATCACTTAAAATTTTAAGGATGAACTCTCTTTTAAAAAGATGCGCTAATACTTCCATAACACAATTTGACTACTTGGTGGTTTTACATTTTTGCACAAAAAGAAAAAGAAAATTCTGAAAGACAGCCAATGGTAGAAAGTCTCAGTCTGTATACTATTTACTGAAGTCAAAAGGACTGATTTAGAGAAATCACACTAAAGGTGGGATTTCATGATTCAGCAACCTGAGTCGTATCAATTAAGATATTCCCACTGCTTCTTCCTCATCCTGCCCACTACTCTTTCTGCCCTCACAGCTGTATCCTGCCGCTGCTCAGTTGTTCTGGTACTTTTCTTGGTGGGATTCAGTGTGAACCAGACCAGTGAACTGACCCAGAGCTCTAGGAGAGAAAGAAAGGATGAAAAAGGGAGGAGGGCCTGACCTAGGTCACAGAATAGGAACAAAAATAATTGTGCCAGAACAGCAGAGGGCACATTATGTGTAGGGTAGTGAGCAGGATTTAAGCTGTTACTGATGCCAAAGGCTTTGCATCACAGAATCAGAGCTAGCATCCTGTCAGGAGAGGCCATTACATCAACAAATAGCCAAGGGGTAAAGGCAGAACTTTAATAATGAATATAACCCAGGAACTGCACAACTGGCGTTCCCAGACAGTTCTGGCTAGTACTTACATCAGGTTTTTGACTGCTGCATTTTACAGCATTGTAGTTTTGTCAATACCTACCCACTGGCATCGTCCTGCTGCCGACTCCCAAGTAAAGCAAATCAACGGCTAAAAGGCCAGATTTATCAGCAATGAGTAGATATCAGAGTTACGCTAAATGAGACCAGTGAATATCTGGATCAGCCTGATCAGAACATGTTTTTAGTAGCACCACAGTCCAAGGACACATTGTTTATACAACAGGTGTTTACTGACAAAGTTTCATCTCACCTGCAGTATGAAGATCACTTTACAAGATCCTGGAGTAATCTAGGGCAAACTCCTGACACCAACTGGAACTGACACAAGAGTGCACCCAGGTTCAGCCCAAACTTACAAAAGAATGACACCAATCACCTGCTGCAATCTTTTTTAGCCACAATTGTCTCTGTATTTTAACAGACTTGTTTCATTCAAATCCCAAAAGACTTATATCCTAACAGTATTCCTTACTGCACTGGAAATACGGCATAACGGTTTACAACCCATCCTTGTCAAAGAATAGGTAGAATCTACATCTCCTACTCCAAACCTGGTGGCTTAAAACATTCTCCCTCCACCCCCAAAGTCCTTAAAGTAAACCTTAGGGTGCATAAAAGTGCTTCTAAAACTTGAGCTGAGACTCCCAAGGTATGCAGGAAGAAACTTCTGAAAGGACTAACAGCTGACTACCTGGAAAAGCCGTATTAGGCTTCTCAGCTGGAAGTTCATGTTTGCATATCTTGTCACTTAGGCATTTCAGATTATTTTATTCAAAGGCAAGAATTCTTAGCCCCAAGTAACTCTGCCTATATTACCCTAGCTCCCAGGATATTGAAATTGACCCCTGCGATGTTCAGAAGTAGCAATTTTTCTCATCAGGTCCCATTTGAGTTTTAAATGTACAAATCCTGCTTTTCAGAAGAGTGAAGTGGGACCTGAATGGGGGGATATGGAAAGCGACATATACTATACATCCTTCAGAACAGTGTCTCTAAGAAACCTGGCCAAAATTTTCTAGCTTAAAAAAGCGGTTTCATGTGCGTGAAATATACATTCAATATATATGAATCATTGCATATTTGAAAATGCACTATATGAGCTAAAGGGGAAAAAAATAAAAAGAAGCAAGTCTGAATCCTATTTAGAATTTTAAAAGCTTTCATAACAACCTCAAGGCCATGCAGACCACATTAAAAAATTGAAAATCTTCCACAGATGACACAGGCTTAGAGGCAATTTTTACTACAGAGCACATGAATAACCATCATTACGACACATCACCCTCCTACCTCTGATCACAGTTAATTAAAAGAAAGCATGTGTCATGAAGCTATCACATCAAATATTTAACCAACAAAACAGGACTACATTGAGCCCTGATATAAATTTGTGAAGTCATTGGAATTACATCACTATCTTACCATACAATGGTCAAAGCATCGTTGAGGTTGCAATTCGGGGAGGGGGACTGGACCTAAAGAAATGGTTACCATCAACTATCTCTGACAGATTACATTATTGTGGTGGGTGAAAATGCCCTGATGTTACTGAGAGATATTTTTTTGTAAGAACAGGGAGCCCTGGACAAATTCACAGTCACACTCAGAAATGCAAAGCACAGCTAATAGTTTTAACATAAAGACTACTGGAAACATCAAGAGGAGCATGCACAGGGTGGTCTCATGATTTACAAATCGAGACTTGGAAATTCTCCTCTCCAAGGTGTGCTCCAAGGAAAAAAAAAATATTTAATCTTGGGCAAGTCACTTTCTGACACTGCATCTCAGATTCCTACTCTAAAAAAAGAACAACAGGAATCTTTTTTTCCATTCTACATCTTTTTTTTGGTTTACGTAAGTAATACAGTGCCTGGGGCAAAAAGAAATAGTCTCTCATGAGGCTAAATACATAGTATCTATCATTATGAGATACAGGAAAAAAATATCCAATGATCAAAGTAAACAGTATCACTGCTTTAGGATTAGTGCATTAAATAAAAAAAAAAATCCAGTATAACTGTCTGCTTCACACGGATTTTTGTATTCAACCTGGGAATAACCTTTTCTCTCCATCTAAGTTCCTTAATAAGCAGGAAGTGTAGTAATACTATCTTCCAGTGTCCCTCTGAAATACACTATGAACTGTGGTACTCTCCCACCCACGCAGTAGCAGGGCAAAAGCAAAGGAAGCTTAAGACAACCTTCAGTGTAAGAATCAGGTGTGGTCTGTAACTTTACACTGTACGAATCTATAAGAAGTCTGAGCCTGTCATAATTTTATATTAGTAACTGTTATACCATAACAGGCCCTGGCAGCCACCAGCAGCACGAAACACACTCAAATAAAGTGGAAGACCCACCGAGGAGTAATAAAGTATGACGACCCCTTGGTGTATTTCCCTGAATAAGTCAGTCGAATCACTCTCCGATCCAGCAGGACCATTCAGTGAAGGGTCCCCATAAAGGGACACTGAGACTGGTCGGGCACAAAGGTCTGATTTGCCTGAAGTGCTGACTGACAAATTAAACACTAAGGGTTGAGGAAATCTCCCCACACTAAGGGTCAAGGAAATCTTCCCTTTTCACATGATAACATCTTATTGTGCCATTGCTGTGATGCAAAGAGAGTGCAATTAGACAGACTGAAATTTATCCAGAGCAGAGCTACCACTTTAAAGAAGTGGCATTAATTACACAATCAACATCTGAGGTTCACACTTCATACAGTACAAACTAATGTGTTCAGTTCCTAAACCAACAAACCCAGTCAACCATTTATGCTGCAGGCAGACAGTCTTAAAAGATATGATACATCATTAAGTATATGTGCTACTAAATAGTTGGGATATTTCAAGTTTCCTTAATACTGTAATCTACTGAACATCTAGTATATAACGTGAATGTCAGAGGCTCCTAGAATGTTTACTGTCTTGTACAAAGCACATCTTGACACCACCAACCCTAAAGGATTTCTTTTAAGGAGTATGAATATACTTGTACTAATACATAAAAAGTTTTCTATCAACAAACTAAAGAGATCAAAACCAATTATAATAACTTTTTAGCATGTAAAGAAAGCATACCCACCTTTTCATCTAGATTTCCATTACGGTCAAACTGGTAGAGTGATGCCAGATGACTAATGATCCACCAGCTAAAACTCAATGGGTCCTTGCATTGAACTGCATCAAAACCAGACAACCTTTCAGAACTACTTGGCCTTTCAAAGATATTCTTTAGAGGTTTGTTCACCAAGCTCCAGAAACACTGTAGAAAATTGAAAAGTTAATTTGAATTCTGTTCAATAAAAGCCTACGTTAACAATTTTCTTTAAAATACTGTCCTATTGATTGACTTGCTTTTAAAAAGAACAAGTCATTTAAAGAAAATAACAAAAAGCAGTGGTCAGTATTACCAGAGAAAACCCACAGCTACTTTAGAAAGTCCTCTCGCAAATATCAGTAGAAAGCGATACGAAAGGACGAGTTTGGATCATAAGGAAGAACACAGTACAATCCTTCACAGGCAAAATTACAGCCCAATGGGTTGATGATACGCAGAGAGGACAGTGCACCAACACTCACAATAGAGATTAAAGTTCCTTAGTGAAGACTTTTATAATGCATTTTTGAAAACCTTCTATTGCCAGACTAACCTAACCAAGAGAAATATATTAGATGGCAGACAATCAATTCCTTCTTTGGTCTCAGTCTGTTGTAGCACTGACAAACAAATTAATTCTCTTTGGCTCAGACTCTCATATATATCACAAAGCCTGTGTCTATCTTCACTAGTTTTATAGAAGCTTTCTGGGACTTCTTTGCACCTGTATTTCACCCACCATAGCTGGACCCTGATCCTAACTTATGCTTGTGTATTGGGTTTGTGTGGCCAGGTTTTTGGTATTGGGGCGGGCTACAGGAGTGACTTCTGTTAAAAGCTACCAGAAGATTCCCCTGTGTCTGGTGGAGCCAACGCCAGTGAGCTCCAGGATGAGCTTCCTGCCCCTGGCCAAGGCTGAGCCAATTAGCAATTACAGTAATGCCTCCATGATAACACATTCAAGAACAGAAAAAGTTATGGCGCAGTTGAAAATCGCAGTAAGGAAGAGTGGAGTGACAACATGTGAACAGCAATGTAGAGACCAGGTCTAAACTAAGTGTACAAGGAGGGGGAGGAGGTATTCCTAGCACTGTAACTGAGGCCCCTGCAGCCTGTGGTGCAGACCATGGTGGAGCAGCTGTCCCCCTGCAGCCCATTGAGGACTATCAGGGTGCAGAGATCCACCTGCAGCCTGTGGTGGATCCCACACTGGAGTGGGTGGATGCATGAAGGAGACTGTGACCTCGTGGGAGGCTCAGGATGGAGCAGGGTCCTGGCAGGGACCTACTGACCCATGGAGCAGGTTTTCCCTGGTGGGACTCGTGGCCCTCCGGGGGTCTCACATTGGAGCAGCTCATTCGTGAAGGACTGCACCCCATGGAGAAGTGACCCACATGGCAGCAGTTTTCTCAATAACTGCTGCCATGGGATGGACTCACACTGGAGAGATTCGTGAAGGACTGTCTCCAGCAGGAGGGACCCTACAGAAAGCAGGGGAAGGACTCCTCTCCTTGAACAGCAGTGGAAACAACAACTGACTGTAACCCCCATTCTGTCTGTGTCCCTGCACTGTTGCAGAGGAGGAGGTAGAACTTGGAAGGAAGGAGGGGTGGGGAGAAGGTGATTTTAAGATTATTTTACTTCTCACTCCTCTGCTCTGATCCTGTTAGTAATAAATTTAATTAATATCCTCACTTTGAGACTGTTTTGCCTGTAATGGTGATCAGTAAGTGACCTCTCCCAGCTCTTAACTCATGAATCCTTTGTTGATGTTCATGTTCGGTTCTACTATCAGATCTGTGAACTAGTGTATTTATGGCAATATGGGAACATTTGGTGACCGTACTGCATATGTAAGACACAAGCATATATAACAATGTTCTTCCATTACCTCTGTATGAGACCCTTTATTTCTGTGGTCCAGCAGCTGAATAAGGAGAACCCATAGTTCTTTAATACACGTGCAGGGATAATGGTGACTAGTAAGAGCCTCAGAAGGTCGCACCTGAAAGCATATAGAATAAAATTATTCAGAGAAGTATTTTTTTTAAATTGCATTTTATATACCAGTATTTTCTCTTGTCTTGGCTGTTTGATTTGAGTTTGTTTCGGGTTTTTTGTCAGTTAAATAATATAGTTACAAGTACACATTCAAAGGTGCATTATTTCATTAACATCCAAAAAATCTCTCTCATACAAGGGTCTTCCCCAATTCTACATAAGTTACAGGTTCCGCTATTTCTTAGTCTCATCTGATCCACTTTCAAACATTATTTAATCAAGCAAAACCAGCATTCTAAGTCCTAAATGAAAAGGAATTACATTAAATACTGATTCATTGTCTGACAGGAGAGAAAAGAAAAAATGATTGATTAGATTTTCTTGATGTTCTTGGGAAGAAAAAGATTTTAAGTTATTTAATAGCTATTATTGTTATTTTTAACTGAAAAATGCTTAATGACTAGGCATAATGCTAGTAGAATATGTTTTTGTTGGCATGAGAATGTTAATGTTCCCACAACATTTCACAAAATCTGCTTTTCGGTAAATTTACTGCAAGGCATTCTTTTAATATGCAGAAAACAGCATATTTCAAGTCATGTACGTTATTTGATTACTATTCCATATTTAACAAAATTCACTCAAACTGATGCATTTCAAATGCAAAATAGTCTTCTTGTGATTCATCTTTCAATTTTACATTCCCTGAATTGTGAAGCAAAATAAGTAAAACAGCAAAAGGAAGTGCTAAATAAATAAATAAAAATCTCTGGATGCTTTAATGTTTTTAAGATCTGCCAAAACTGTACATGAAATAATCATACTATAGACAAAACTCTACTTACTCTGTCCTAGGACCTGTGAATCCACTGAATTGCATTCAGAAGTGGTAAAAATTGTGAGAAAACCTTTGTTTAAATAGCATAATTCAGCACCTTTTACCTTTAGCAAGGACACAATGGCAGAAAAGCAGAAAGAAATGAGGGAAGACAAAGCAGCTCACACACACTTTATCTCTAAACACTGAGCAGTTCAAGTTTGAAAAACCAACCTACACCCCTCTAAAGCAAATAGAGGGGAATAGGCACCCAGAGATATTAATCCATCTCACTCACTACAGACGAAAAAACTGTTGCTATCCTTCCCTGACAGTGAAGAGCCTCGGGTGACTAGTTTAGCCAACTAACTCCTAGACATCTACATCTGATAAGACAGATCCTGAATTTTTATATCCTCGTGCACTTCCTGATCCACTCATGCACAACTATTCCCAAATCACACTGGCACTTAAAATCTTTTCTGAATTTGAAAACCTAGTGGTACAAATTTAAAATGATATCAAAACATGCAATGTTAGTGACAGCAGTAGCTGTGTGAAAGAGATGTTACAGAAGTGAAAGTGAATGACTAAAACCCCCCACTTTCGCAATTAGGACAAGTATTCACCAACAGTTTCAAATCTGTGTAATATTCCACTGGGATGCAAACTTCTAATTTATCATCTGCCTTTAGAATAATAAACTACTGTTTCATACAGTTCCAAATGAGGTTTAAATACTGAACTCTTTATTATAAATACATGTATTTATAAATGTGACACGTAATTTGTTTTTCTCTCTCTAAAGAATCGTTTTTATCCTACGAAATTGTCAGGGTAGACCCTGACAATCAAAGTAAGCGCATCATGAGGTCAAGACTGAAATATTTTAAATAATTCTTTTTTCACATTTCGCATATACTGTTCAGAGTATTTCACATGCCTTTGTCTCTTTTCATGCTTTCAGTTAAAGATCTGTTAGGGGAATCTCACCATCTTGAATGAATTTTATGTAAATATTATCTTGAGAATAAACACCAGTGTAACTCCTAAATATTGAAAAAATCATTATTTAAATATTAACTTCCCAAAACTGAAGTGCCTCAAAAATAACACACCACCAAAGAGCAAAACAGATCCATCAGAAATGAGCAGTCTACTTATTACAGATGTACTACAACACTACAAGTTTTTATGGAAGTATTAAGTATAGAAACTATCTTACAAATGAGAATTTTATGCTTTCTACATGGACTGCCAGCAACTAGGTTTCTTCATCTACTACTGTGCTATTCCACAAGATTTTAGGATCTATTCTGCAGGGGATGTGCTGTATCCATTCAGGATAGAGTCTGGACAGTAGTATCAAAGCAAGACACCATGCAGATATTGGTTAGACTAAGGATAACCAAGTTAATGTTTTCTTCAGAGATACTCTGGATTTCCTCTCACAACATCTTGAGTTCAGTGCCTTAGTAAGCATTTTTAGAACTGCAAATTGTGGTGCCATTGGGACAATAGAGCCCTTATGCCAGAGATGTGGCTGCTAAAAACAGAAGATATGCAAGAATATATATTTCTCTCCCAAATGTGTCTCAGAGCACACTGGGCTCAGCACATGACCTAAATCAAGCACCTTAATATCAGAGCTGCCCAAAAAATAGATTTGAAAAGATGAATCTGGAGCACTAGACTTTATGTCTCTCCTTCCAAGGATACCCCCAAATGTTAAGAGCTGCACTCCTGAATGTTCTCACCAAAAGCCTAACAATATGTTCTAGTAACAAGCTGATGGCGTCATCTGCTATGGGTACTAGTTGTGTTTTCAACAATTTTGAGGGATGCTTTTTCCACTACTGGATGACAGCAATGATTGCATGCTATAGGAGCCACCAGCTGAAGAGATGTTATCCAGCTCAAGTGCAAGCTTCACTCCAGAAATGAGTCTCAAACAGAACTAATTCAAGCTGTGTCCCAAGTCTACGGAGAGCTGAAGAAAAAGCGGTAGTAAAACAATTCTTCTCTCTTTGTGAAATGCCTCTGAAGTACACTGGATGTCATTTTATCGTCTGACATTTCAAAGTCTACCATCAAGCACAATGTTCAACAGATACTATTTGAATCTTCTTTTTAAAAAATTACTGTCATCTATTTGTCTTTTCACAGGGGAGGAGGTTGCAGTATAACCTGATAATTTAATAGATCAAAACTGATTTAAAAGGTAGCAGTTCTCTACAGGAACGCAGTTTAAAAGAACAGTTATAAAATGCTAGTACAGCCATTCCCTCCCACCCTCAAAAGTATTATCAAAGAAGGGGGATTCCGTTTCTCATGGTTTTGTACTGGGAAAACATAGATTATACAGTGGTCACTGCTACTTATTCTCAGAGTTCAGTCCTGTGTTCATGGATCACACATGTCCATCCTAAAGCAGGTTTCACAATGGCACAAAGAAGATTACACAGCTCTTTTTTCTGGCTGCTTTATGGAGCTGTTACAACTTTCTAGCTTTGGAGTGCTCAAAAAAGGGGAGAAAAATACTGCAGCTATAGGAGGAAAGAAAAAGAAAGAAGAAGGACAAGATTTCCCTTGACAAATGTAAAAGCGCTGTAACAGAAAGATGAGGTTGTGGAAATAGGCACAGGGCAACAATAAACTGTAATATGACATTCTCTAAGTGTCCAGTTAGCTTACTGCCAGGATTAGTGTTATTCTTTTTGTTCCTGTTGAGAGTTTGAAAAGTTTTTTTTTTTTGCATCTATCTAAACCTTTTAGACTGTGCCATGTTTGGCATTAAACCTGGAACACTGAACTTAGAAAATGTGGCACTCACTTCTGTTCTGTACACAGTGCATTTCAATATTACTCTCTCATTCAACTGCCAGATGGTCATGAATAAATATAACACAATCTGAGCTCCTAACAAATAACACTCTAAAACATGGAGATACAAAGCCACACGTAACATTTAAAACTTAGAGATAAGAAGTCATCTATGCATTGGTGCAATATCTAATTCACATGGTTCCCAAGACAAGCATCTAACTGCCCACATCCTATATAAAGAAAAGGAGTTACCTTTGTATACTTGTTGATGGACAAGCTTATTAAATCAGATATGAGATTTCCACAGTGTTTTTCAAATAAACTGACACTGGTTAAATTCTCTCCGGTTAGATTTATGAAATGGTTAGCATATACAACTTGTCCTAAAACAAAAAAGAAAATTAAACCTACTTAGTTCCAGGTTTGACTATAGGAATATAAGACAGACAGGATTTTTTTTCCTAACATATATATTAGAATTGGTTTGTTGACCTGCATGTAATTTTAATTTACAAATTCATGTGAGTAAGTTCATCCTTTCTAAGTTCAAGCTAATCTCTTCATTATTGCCCTGAAATCCGGTATTATTCGGGTTGACAGTAAAGTAGTTTGGCACTTTACAGCCTTCTATTGGCACAGTTTTTGCACTGGAATAAAGATTTATTTATCTTCAAGTTCCTCTTTGTCACATGCCAGTGCGCATGTTCTGGAATCATGACATGTTTTGCAGATATGCAAGTTGATGACAAACAATTCTGGAGAGGTCTAACACTTTCTTTTGGATGTGTTGATGTAAAAAGCTGGCACGATCATGTTCCATCTTGAGCATTTGCAGACATTAACACAGAAAAAAATGGTAAAGTTAAGAGGCTGTAAGATCTTATCCCACAAGCTTTTCAACAGTATAACCCCCTTGACACCAGTGGAACAGATGATATGAGCCTGTATTTTATTCTAGGAAATGCAAGGTGAAGCCCTGAACCCACTATCCTACCATTGGTCTCAGCAGTGTGAAGTTTCTACTCAGCATACTTTACAGAATGAGATAAGAACCTAAAAAATTCTAAAAGGCACACAAGAATACAAGACAAAACAGAGATACTACTGTCTTGACTAGTGAATTTTATTGTTAAAAAGCACAAGTTTTCTCTCACAGAGATAGGTTACTGAATTATTATTCAGAGCATTATCTAAAAATAAATATTGAATTCTGGACAATAAATTGCTTCCAATGGTTTCACTATCCTTTCTAAAATGCCCTAAAAAAAGAAAACAGGTTATCCCACAAGAGATCATAAAAGAAACTGAGAATTATAGAACAAACAGCCAACCCACACACTATCCAGTAGCACTGGCATGCAGAAACAGAGAAAATGTGTTAATTTGAGCATAGCTGTGTTGTGATAGCAAAAGCTAATCCAAGAGTTCAGATTCAGTACCAGTTACCGGGCCTAAACATACAGTGCCTTCTTTCTAGACCTCAACATTACTTCAACTGTTGTAATTCCTATATAGAACTTCTAGAGCAGGGCCAAGGGGGAAGGTTTGATTGTAGTGACACAATGATTATAGAAGAAAATACATTTTTGTGATTTATTTTGATAGAATGGACATAGAAAATAGATGTAAGCCCCAAAAAGCCAACAAAGTTTTCTTCTGTATTTTAACAAGTCTTCAACAAACTGAACTACTGTGAAGCTGGGTTTTTCAATTGCATTCTATGACCTTTTTTATATAACTTATACGAGCAGCTTACTCTTATCAATTTTCTTCTTGCCCTTTTAAAGCCTTTTTAAAAAAATTTAAAAAGATATTGCCTTGCCCTTTTCTTGCTGTACTTTTAGAAGCTCCTCTGACTGACGCCTCTTCTTTTGCACGGTATTTTCTTAGTGTTGCACATGGTTAACAATACAAATTCTTTGTTCTGAGAATTCTTGTTCTGGTCCGTCCCTGGACACTCTTCCTATATTGGTTTCATCAAACAGCCATTCACATTTTGGGTATCTGAAAATGCATTTTTATTTGTGGTCTCAAGTAGTCCATTGTTATTAAATATTAAGTATTTTTATCAGTTGAGTGTAACTTTGTGATATTGGCCAAGTTTTGGCAGAACAAACTGCTATTACAATTTCATTTAATTTGAGCCACATGACGATTCATAAAGAACTTGCCTTCACCATAATTAAGTTTACCCCATTAAACACAGCTATGCTTAAAACCCACCAAAAGTAGTACATGATTCTGAACAAGCTAGTTTTCTCATCTAGTTAAGTCATATGTAAAGATTAAGTTCAAGAAGAAAAACCTGCATACTTACTCATCATTTTTTCACCTAGTACGTGAAGAACTTCTATTATTAGCCAATTAATATCCAAGTGGAGATGTAGTAAATGCCATGATGGGGGAAAGACCTGTAATTAGAAATACACACATTTACTTACATTTGACAGTTCTTTAGTGAATTCTGGACACTGTGCTAAGACAGGGTGGTCAGACTTTGTAACAAGCTGCCCAGGTACATAGTGGGATCACTGCCCCTGGAAACATTCAAATGTGGATGTGGCGTTTGGGGACATGGTTTAGTGGAGAACATGGAGTGCTATAGTAATGGCTGGACTTGACTTTTCCAACCTTAATGATTCAGTGATTCTTAATGACTGTAAGATGGCCTGCAGTGAACATTTTGGATATCTATGATCAAATACAATGCAACATACAAACATGCCATTCACGTAAAGAAAAAAAAAAAGAAAGAAACAAAGAACTGTTTCATGACAATTAACTGTCTGTAGAGAATGTTTATGAAGTCTTGATTAAAGCTTGACAAAATACACAACCTTTTCTTTACAGAAAAGTATTAGGTAGCACACAAGCTGCTAAAGTGAGCTATTAAAATAATTCCAGAATTTCAATATTCCCTCCTTAAAGTTTAGTTGAAATTACTGTTTCTTTTACTTGCTCAACACTGGCCCTATTGACAATCTAAACAAACAGGAAGAATCAATATTCTTCTCAGTGGATCATTCCTCTCCAGATACTAATTTATGCAACCTAAGACCAAAATTCCTTTTTTCCTTTCTAAAAGATTTGAAAGTTAGCTCTCATATGTATGCACAAATCCTAATGGTGTATACCTCACTAGTGTTTATTGCGGCATTACCTCCTTCCACATTTGCACTTTTCTTTATGTGCAAAATCTTTTCTTATTCTGAGTCAGATTTCAGAATGCATTTTTAAAGAAATGCCCCTCCTACTGGGAAGTTCAGAAATTTTAAGCATCAGTAGAGAGAAACACCAAGGAATTTTTCAAACATGCTACACTAATTCAAGCCTACTTATCTACCTTATCATTTGTATAGTGTAGGAAGAATTCTAAAGCTATAGAACACAAAAATAAATAGATAAATAAAAATAACAACAGAAAATCCAGATATTATTAGTTGTGTATGCCAAATACAGTGTGGTACTTATTAACAGAGGGAAAAAAGCAAAACAAAGATTAAATTATATTAACTGAAATGTATCGAGTTGAATAGATAAAGTTACACAAAAAAAATGAAAATTATAGAAGACATCAACCTTTGCCTGATGTTGAATAGTAAATGCTGCCAGAACACTACTAGGGAGTTCACAAAGGTGACCAATGTGCATGGTCAAAGCATGAAGCTCTTCCACCAATGCTGATGGTAACTGCACTTCTAGTTCTTCATATGGATGCAGCACTCCTTCATTTTCCGCTTTAGGGGGTTCCAGATATCTGAATACACATAAAAATAGACACAATCAGAGAACAGGTAAGAAGCAGTTACACAAAGCTTGGTACTTAAGTTAGTAAATTGTGCACAAATCTCACCTGAAGATGAAAACTTTCACATAATGCAAAAACTCAACACACTGATGCCTGATGTTCTCTGCTTCAGAGTGCAAGTTTGCAGCTTGACCTGAAGTAAAAGAGATCAATAGGTTAAAGCAGATGTGACCACACCATGGCTCGTTTAACATTTGCATTCTCCATAGTAATTAAACCAGACCACTGGAAAGCCACCCTCTTTTCTAAGGACAACTTGTGAGGTGGCTGGTGGCAAACATCCACTTCTAAATGTCATCTTACCAGAGGGATCCATTCTTTATCTTACCTCAGGAACATGTTCAGATACAGAGAAGAAAGAAGACCCTCAGGAAAGGTGACAGATGAAAGCATCAGTGCTAGAAGAAATCATCCAGCCCTACTGCTGTGCCTAAGTGCTTCCAAGACACCTTCAGTAAAAACAAGTAAAATAATTTAACAGCACCCTTTTCCCTTAGGGGACTTAAACTGGTTGACTTTTTTGTTCTTCCTAGGAAGCAACACAATGTTGCAGAGTCTTCGTAGTAAGAGCCATCCATTCACAATCCTGCCTTTCACTTGCAGCTCTGTATCCTTTCAGCCAATTATTGCAGCTATGCGTCTCTTTTCCTTTGCTCTCTGAAGCTGCTGCTCTCATGGTATTACCATCCTTACCTTGCACCTGCAAGCTCAAACACCATTACAGCAGAGTCAGGCGAGGTTTAGGTTAGATAATAGAAAAAAGTTCTTCACCCAGAGGGTGGCTGGGCACTGGAACTGGCTCCCCAGGGAAGCAGTCACAGTACCAAGCCTCACAGTTCAAGAAGCATTTGGATGATGCACACCATGTGCCTGAGAGTCTCTTGGGGATGGTCCTGTGCAGGGCTAGGGTTGGATTCGATGATCCTTATGAGTCCCTTTCAACTCAGCATATTCTGTGATTCATTAGAAGCTATGGCCACTGGTGTGAGAATCACTCATTTACTCCCACACCTTGGCTTGTATCTTTTAGCTTACATTAAAGATGAAACTTAGTGCATAACAAAGCAAATACAGTTATTTAAATACCAAATAACTACTGCATAATAATATATATAGACAAAAAGCTTAGCAATGAGTCAGCCTGCAACACATGTACCTGATTATGCACATGTCGATTAGTAACAGCATCTTAAATGGAAGCATCAAATGTGGAGTTTGAGCAGGGCCAAATAAAAGTGCATCTCACTAGAGGGGCTGTGTGGCAAAAACTCTTGGTCACCTACTACACTGGACTGCACATCCAGGGAAACACAGTTGTCTTTCCTCTTCTCCCCAGCTGACCACTGAGAAGGCTTTCCTTTCTTTGTCTTACTCTCACTTCCCCTTTTTTCCCCCCACACCCTCCACACAGCCTGGAAGCTCATGTTTCTCACTTGCTACAGACTCCAAAAATAAATCTTTGAGCATATGAGTTTATCTTAACATCTTTTGAGAAACAACACTCAGTGGGTGAAGCAAATCAACTGGTACAAGTACCAGAGCATTCCAGCTTATAGTCTACCCACACCACACAAGAAGCCATAGTACCCATGGTTACGAACCATAGGTTCTAAAGGAACTATTTATAGATATTACTGGTGCTTTGCAACAACAACAAATACTGTGTCCTAAGTTTTCAGAAGTTCTGTTTAAGCAAAGTTTTATATTATAGCAATTCACTACAAAATCTTTTGCATGCTACCATAAATCATTGAGCAATGAAATAAGTGGAACAAAATAGGAACACCAGCGTTAAGAACAGAGCAGGGCTTTTCAGGGGAAAAAAACCCAACAAAACCAACAACCAAACAAAAAACCAAAACAAAAGACCAACACAGAGCACAAGAACTTTTTTATGGCCTTCATATTAAACAGTTCTCAGTACAAAGTCTCCAAAGATCATTAAGACTGATAGGAAACTAAATTTAATGTATGACATTGATAACTATATAAACACACAACACATATTTACTGAGCCAAAACTCTTAACTGGGGTTTTAACCAGTGGCAATAGCACATTTATCTAAGACATCAATAATACCTAACATCACCCCGGCCTGATCATTTTAAATATTTCAATCCCCATGATGCCCTTCTACCACATGTATAGAGGGGGAAGCGAGTTACAGGTGTATCAGTGACGTGCTCTAATTCACAAAGAAAGCCCAGTGCAAAGCACAGAATTCAAGTACTTCATTTTACTAGGTGGAAGAACAGGATACAAAGTAGAGAACTGAGCAGATGCTTAAATTTAAGGGAAAAAACTATAGAACAGTTCCTTGTTGTCCAGCTACCATATAAAAGTTCAAATGTTATTTATAACAGGCTATTTCCTCTTATGTATTAAATGTCAACACAATTAGACTTGAAGATACAATCAACAACAGCGTATGAAAGAAACCTGATGCTAAGTTAACAAAAATTATTTAAATGGCAGAAAATTACAATATCAAAACAAATAATAATGTGTAAAAATATTAATTCATACTCATAGAACACTAGCACTTTATCTGTAAAGAGAAGATACTACAGATAGTTTATTTCTGAGTAATTACTGAACTTCTCAACTTGCTAAGTAATTCAGCTTTCAAACTCACAATAAGCCCAAGGCTGCAACAATCCTTCAGAAACATACTGCTTCTCATGCCTCAGTATTTAATTGAAACAAAGAATGTTGTGGTGATCAGAATTTATCAATCCTGCTGCAAAGATAAATTAAGCTTGTAAATAACTCTAAACTAAGCAAATACAACTAACTTGTTTAAACGTAAGACACAGAAAAAATCACAAACCACTACCTTTGTAACTAAAATAGTTATTGGGATTTTTGATGCAATTTTACATTTTTAATTAAATGAGTTACTGGTTTTGCAAAATTCTACCTTAGGGGTGACACCTTAGCTCAAATCACATTAATGCAAAATTCCCCACTAAGGTCAGTGAGGATTGCACTGCGATCTACCATACAGGCAGATCTGGTTCCAAACCAATTCCCAGGACTCCCAGTACCTATTTTCATACTACCTTATCTCACTTGGTTGCCCGTAGTTCTACCCTTATTGCACTTTTATGCTGGTTATACGCTGTTGTGAGGCACACTCCAAAAGCCTTTGGTCAAGAGTCAAAGCACAAATGTGACCTGTGAGAATATATTTCTGTAATGAAAAGGTTGTCAGATACCTATCCCGATGTAAAATTAAATGTGTAAAACTTACCAAAATCAGATGAACTCATTTGTACTAGGTTTTCCAGTCTGTATATCTGTTGCCTAATTAAAGGAATACAAAGGTTTATAGTATTTATATAGGTAAAAGTTGTTTAACTACACTTCAGTAAGGTCTAAACAGAACAGAGAAAGGTGAGAGGTGTTTATTGTTTTGTAGTTCTGAAAAAGCTTCAGAAATATAACTTAGGAAGGAGTGTTAGTGGAAGGCAAAAGATACATCCAAGTGTGAAGGGATGACATTGGATAGAATTTTTGTCTGGTTTTAAAACACTGAACACAGTAACAACCAAATACTACAACAATTGGCTAAATATTGGGGGAGGGAACAAACCACCATACACATAACCCTGAAAGCCGTTCCCTGCAAGTGATCTTTCCACAAGCATAGCAATTTCATATTTGACGACAGAATAAACCTGAAGTTAGCCCTCATGGTATACACTCACTATACACTAATTCACTTGTGAATGTGCTCTAGTAAGTTCTGTCCCCAGCTTTTCCTGCTTAGGGTGGTCAGCTGCTCAACTCCAGCACAAAAGTTAAACAGCAACAAATACAGTAGAGTGAAAGGAGAAAGTGCCTCAGAAAAGCTAAAGCTCAGTTCAGTCTTGGAAAGGAACGAGAAAATTTTTAGAGAAGCTAACAGCCACTGCAAATGAAAATTTTAAAGAAGCTGTCACATAGGTAAATAATCGGCCATATTCTGCAAGAACTGTTATTTGCAAGTGGTCTTCGAGTACAGTTTCATCAGAGATAACGTGGCACTGAACTGAATATATGAAATGCACAACTCTGTCAGACAGACTTTTGAAAGAAAATGCTGCATAAATTGAGGAGGGAGTTCTCTGCCTCAATTCTTACAAAGTCAAAGCAACAGCTACTGAAGAATTCTAAAACAGGATACTTGGATCCAACACAGATGAAATGACTTAACACACGTTAACAAATGTTCTTACCGAAAAAACCTCTGAAAACTAGGAAGCACATAAAAGACCCAAAACTCTGGGTTGCAACCTGCATATTAAAGGGCAAACACACACTAAAATTATCTTCCTTAGCTCTTTCTTTCTTTCTTCCTTGGATAAAGTTGTGTCATTTACCTAAGATTACCCTCAGCCATTTAAGTGATTTGTGGTGTTTTGAAATCAAAGTTGAATTTCTTCTTGGATTTTTCAGGGATTTCAACCATGCAGTAAATAGAAAAGCTGAAATAGGAGGACTTTATGAAACAGGGCTGTTGAGACTGAAGGTTAGAGAAGGAAAGTGTCAGAAAGGAGCCACACAATAAAAAAATAAATAAAAAAAAAAAAGACGACTCTCCAATGAATTGACAAAAAAGAATACACTGGGCTCATAAAAGAAAAACAAACTGGGCACAAGAAACATAACAAAAGTACTATCATTTAAATAAATAGTTTTCGTTTCAATTTGCATTTGTATCTCAAAGATTGATCATCATGGTTGTTAATCTCTAAATCATTTGATTTGCAAAAAAATATTCTGACAGTTAAACTGGTACTTCTGTTTATTAATCAAAGATATATTGTCTCAATATACTCACTTAAATGGTTACATAGCTCACTCATTTTGACTCACTCTTCTATCACATGAAAACCCGTAAGTATTTTTATTATGCAATTACTGTTTTAACTTGCAGTTCTCTGGCATACTATTATTATTTATTACAATATTAAAAACATTAAAAACCAATCTTTAAAATTATTCTTAGACATTAAAAAACACCAGGTTTCTGTAAGCATGTATTTAAACATTGTTATTAACTGTACTTCATAAATCGAACTATTTACAAACACCTTATCCCCAAGAACTATTATAACTTGTCCTTAACACATACGATTTCTACAGTGGAAAAAGGAGTTATTCTACTTTCAGTTGTCAACTGGGCTATAAATGAAAGTGTTCCATTTTATGACTAAACAAATGAATTGAAAGAAAGAATATCTTTGCAGAGGGACTTGTCACAGCAAAAGACAGCTTTGCAACCAAACTCTCAATAGCCAAGAGTTAGCTGAAATCCATTATTCCTACCTGTTCAGTCGATTTTAAAACATGTACCACTTGAATAACTTAAAATCACAATAAAATATATTACGCCTTATGTTCATCTCTATTACAATTACAAAGCAGTTTACATAGCGAAAAAAATCAATTTAATTCAACAGATCAACTACATTGCTGGGTCACTTCTGGTGATTTTATGTTAATGAACAGTTAATAAATTAGACTAAATGCTAAGACTTTTAACTAAGTTAAAGCTAAATCTACTTTATTATCAGTTTGGTTTTGGTTTGTTTTTTTTCTAAACACAGTGAAGTCGAAGCTTGCATCAAATAAGCAAAGCTAAATAATATCGGTCTTAATACACTTTCTGCCATTTATGCCATCGTGTTTCAATAAGCCAGACCCTCTTAATCAAGTTACACATCATGGCCTTGGTCATACCCTAAAGGGATGGAAGAATCCACTACAAAAAAAGGAATGATGAAATACATCACATATATTTGTGGAATCATACAAAAGCTCCTCTCCCATCCGCTCTCCGTATGTGCTGTACATCCTGAGGATTATCAGTAGCAAAGAGGATTATCAGTGATCTGTGTATTTGCATTGACCAGATTAAGCATCTACACTGAATTAGTCAAACACTGAGTAACTGTATCTGAAGAGATTGCTGAAGCTATCCTAATCCAAACAATTGAAGAAAGTGCTGCATACAGCAATTATGGTATTTGATTTTTAACCTCCACTTTCCTTTATGCAAAAAAAAAAAAAAAAAAGGACTCAAAATCTTAAAAAGACAACTTCAATTATATGGGTAGCACAATCTCATTCAAGAGATCTTATATAGTTTATTCATATTTTCTGAAGCTAGAGCCTTCTAAATTAACCCCAACACACTGTTGTAATAACTATACTTACCAATTTTTTATCTGGTGATGGCTAAGATATGTATCGCACTACTTAGAAACTTATTATTAAGTAACATAATATTTAAAATCTGTGACAATATACTTCTTCCTGCAATTCCATCTGCTCCTTATCCATCACTTACTGAAGCATTAAACAGATAGCATAATCTTTTTCAGATGCATCGGATAGACCACAGTCTTTCTTTTATGATATTACTATCAAAAAAATGAAAATTTTGTTACATCCTTAAGGTGGGTGTAATTACAGAAGGGGATTCATTATAAAATACAATGATATCATACCTAAGCAATCCAAAGAGAAATCCACAGGATTCAACTAATGCCATTTCAGTAACCCACTGAAAGCCAAACATTTCCACTACATCTTCTTCATAGTCGTTTGGAGAGGGATCTAATCTCAGCAAAACCCTGTAAAATAGATCCAACAATATTCATAAATTCCCCAATAATAATAAAACTGTGGAATAGAATATCTACAGCTGGCTTATGCATCACCAAAACTTTCAGAATATATCAGCAACATGTATACTATACAGCTGGCCTATGTACCAGATATGTATCAGCAATATATATACTACAGAGGTCTCAAAAGACAGTTTACCTTTTACAACAATATGATATATAGCAATATGACAACTCCTAGCTTCGAGAACATAAGAACAGGATATAATCACAGGTCACAGCATACTTTGGAAACAAACATAAATTAACAAGCTACCATCTTGATGCATCTTGATCCTTACAGAGGGGCTGAGACATACAGACTGTCCTTACAGACAGGGCTGCTATGTAAAGCAACACATTCCACTGTAAGTGTATGTTTAGAATCTGTCTCAGTGCACACTACATAATAACTAAGGCTAGAAAAAACATTAGTTGCTTCATATACATTTAGTAGTATTTATACAGAACACACTAATAAAGACACACTGTTAGGCAAGAGAACGGATGAGGATCAAAATGTGAATTCATCATTATAACTTCAACTAACTCTAGACCATAACTAGCTACTCTTTGCTCCAGCTAAAATAAATTAAATAACATCAGAATTACCTTTTTACTCAAAGTGGAGAAAATCAGACACCTGTATTGTTCAAACATTACTTACTGTGCAAATACAAAAATATTTCATGAATGTCCATTCAAAAAAAAAGAAAAAAAAAATCACACCAAGCTGTATACTAACATCAAAGCAAATTATTTCAGCATTTTCCCACTGCCCTTCATAAAATACTACCACACAGCTGAAGCTCAATTCACCAATATGAAAGAAGTATTTCTATTTTAAAAAATACACTAGGCAAGCACTGAGTTTTCATTATATTACACGCCAAATTCATATTCTCCTTGAACTATGCACTATTACCAATGTAGTTTTCAGATGCAAAAAGACAATCTGCTGACTAATTGGCTCAATCTCCCATAACATCTTAGTCCAGTTGGTAACTTCTTAAACATTGGAGTCTTTTGAAGCCTTTAGCAACTAAATCCAGCTACTCCTGTTCCAAATAATGAAGACAAAACAGTCCCCCACATGCAGGTTTTTCCAAGACTTTACAGTCTAGGTAGACAAGGTAAATACACAACATGAGAACAACGCTATCACGATTGGGAAACCTGTCTATGTGCAAGCTCCTGAGCAAGTTTTAATGACAGAAACAATTTCAGATGAAGGGTTTCTTTGTCAATGTGGAATCCACTCCTGATGCGTTCATGCGGACACAGACTCCCTCAATCCTCCACTTGATACCAATTTGAATGAATGTGCTCTGATGCAACCCAAATATATGATAAATTAAGGCAGGGAATGCGGGAGGTGCAGTGGAAACCCCTTTATAGCTTTACAGAAGAGGCCGTGGAACTGATGGTTAAAAACAAGTAACATAAAATATGAGGCTTGGCAGGAAGACAGATGGACAGAAAGATTAGGCTTTTGTACAAAAAACAAGACAACTGTAGGATGAACAAACAGCACAAGAACACTAAGCCAAATCACAGACAGTAAAGCAGACAACAAGTAAACCAAAGCAACATTTTAAAACCTCATGGAAAACACTTATTTGCTAAGCATATGACTTCTGAACCTTAAATCCAGAATGCATGCAAATGTAAAGCTTTGAGAAAGCTACAAAGGACAGTTCCAGAAATCTGGGAAAACTGGGCAGAGCAGGTTTGTTTCTATCATGTGGAAAAGACAGAAAGGGGCAGGATTTAACAGAGCATATGACTGGGAAAAGCAGTGCTGAAACCTCCTCAGAAACGTAAGCGATCTCAGATGCTGTTGTCTAACAGGACAGTTTTGAAGTATCCTAACAGGCTTGTAAATATGTCCTTACAGGATCTTAAAAATAAGTTCATAAAGCTAGGAACTGGACCTAGAACACCGCTCAAAACTGTTAACACAACTGCCCTTCCCACTTTGGTATACCACCAAGTTGATCTCAAAATCATAAGAGCTGAAGAACAAACAGATTTGGGAACCTGTCAGCATTCAGAGGCACCAAACATGAGTGGAAACATGGTTCTTATATTTGCAATTCAAAAATATCCCATACCTCTTAAGAGACCCACTTGCCAAATAAGACTGTGCAGAGAAGCTTCTCCCTCCGTTTTGGTTGTCAAAAGCACAAGAAAAACAAGGCAGCTGCGAGTTCTCATTCTCCACTTCCATTGCCATCTCCAAGCTTTCAGTGAGAAATGGGGGTGTGGAGGAAGCCTCAAAGTCATCTTCCATTGTTTCCACTTGATCCAGAAAATAAACAGATAAATGTAAAAATACTCATAGTATTTCTTCAAATAAATTTCTCACAGTTTAAACTCCGCATAATCCTTCAGCTCAAGTGAGGACACAGATCTGACTAACTGTAACATCAAATTAAAAGCTGAGAGATACCACCAAGAAAGGCCCTGCCTCAAAATTCTGCCCTTAACGCAACTTCATTTTCCTCCATCACTACCAGTTCAAGAACTCACACCAATGACTAAAAAACACTTGAACAGGTTCATTTTCTTCTGGTTTAGCTATCTAAATTAACTAGCCACGAGCTTAGACTAGCACTAGGGTAAAATAAGAGGCAGAAATGCATTACAAGGCATGGGTGAGCTACTTTCAGCAACACTTCATTTTATGACCAGAGTAGCTATGCTAGGAAAATGCACCACACATTACAGGTTCCCAGCCGCCAATAACTTTAAGGCAACTGTACAGCTTAATTCCTTCTAGGAAGCAGTAAACATGATAATTCTAGAACCCTGAAATGATGAAGTTTTAAAGCTCAGAAAATTACTGTACAGCTGATTATGACACAGAAGTCCACTGTATAGTTAATGTTAGTGTATTCATATTTTATACAACATATTGGAAAAGCACAACTAGGCAACAGGCGTCACAGAGCTCTACAAAAAGAGGCAACCAATATAACCAAAACTCTAAGTTTTCAATTTCATTGCTGGCAGATTTTGTTGCAAAAACTAGTTTACACCACGGCTAGAGGGCGGTAGTAGAGGTTTGGCTGAAAAATAAGCTCAAGGGGGAAAAAAGGAAAAAGTTTCTGTTCCACTTCACCCCATCCGTTCACATTCCTGCAGAGCAGCAAGAAAGGAAAGGACAACTTCAGTGCTTCCGTCCGCAGCAGGTCCCTATGCGGGGCTGCTGGCACAGCCGGCGAGGCAGCTGAAGGAAATACCCTCAGTCACAACAGTTTTAAGGAAAGCCTCTTCAATCTGGGTCATCCAAACGGCACCACACGAGAGAAAACACTGCGGGGAAAGCTACTATAACCGCAGCTCCTATGGGTTCTGCATTTGTCTTACCGCACCCCCGATCCAGCGGAACCAAACGACTTCAAGTACCGCAACCCTGTAGAAGGAATCCCCCCCAGGGCAGGCAGCGGGGCGCGGGCAGGAGCTGCAAACCGGCGACGGGCCCGCGGGGAGCAGCACCCCAGCCGACGGGGAGCCCACACGGACACGACCGCCACGCCGGGAGAGGAGTCCCTGCGCCGCCAGAGGGGTCCCAGCGCCGCCAGAGGGGTCCCCGCGCCGCCGCGGCCGCCGATCCCCTTCCGCACCCGGCCGCCTTTCCGCGCGTCCCGCGCGCCGCCGCCACCTGGGCACTGCGCAAGCGCCGCGGCGCCGATTGGCCGCCGGCCGCTCCTCCTCCTCCTCGCTCTTCTTCCCCCGCGGCGGCCGCTCCCGCTCCTCTTCCTGCTCCCGCTCTCTTCCTTTCCCGTTCCCTTCCCCTCCCCGTTCCACGCCGCCCGCCCCGCCCCGCCGCCGGCTGCTCGTCCGGGCGCCCCCAAGCCGCCCGGTTTCCCTGCTTCGCTGGGCATCCCTTGCCTGGCCGGCCGCCGCAGGTGTTTTCTGGCCTCCCCTCACCAGGACAGCACCGTGTTGCCGCTGCTCTTTAGTGCCCCCCGTCAGACGCGGCCTCCCGTGTACTCGCAGAATCGTGGAATCCGAATGGTTTGGTTTGGAAGGGACCTGAAAGGCATCTGGTCCCAAGCTTTCTGCCATGGGCAGGGACACCTTCCCTTAGGCCGGGTTGCTCGGAGCCCCACCCAGCCTGGCCTTGAGCGCCTCCAGGGATGGGGCATCCACAACTTCCATGGGCAACCTGTTCCTCACCACCCTCACAGTAAAGAATTTTTTCCTAATATCTAATCTATACTTACTCTCTTTCAAGAAATTTGAACCCATTCCCCCTTGTCCTGTCACTACATTCTCTTGTAAATAGTCTTGCCCTGTTTATCCTGTAAGTTCCCTCATACTGCAACTGTCCACTACCTTTGTCTGGTTTCTTTCTTGTCTTACCTTTTCCTAACCTCATTTTCCTTCTTCTCCTGGGCCTTCTCAGTTCACTCATCCCCATCCTCCCTCACAGAGGCGGGCAAAAGGTTCTCCTGGTCTTTTCAGATGCCTTACAGACCCAGATCCAACCTTCCCTATATCTGTCAGGTAATGCTGGTTTTCTCCTAACACAAGGAATTTTTATCAAGCATGGGAAGTGGTGTTTAGTGCATTTGAAATTCAAGCTGGGTAGCACTCCTATCATTTACCAAAGTGCCTTCCTTGGGTCGGACGGTCACCACAGAACAGGGGCTAGGACGAAGGTCCTAAAACCTATGTCTAGCATAACTTAGCTTAAATGCATGCTGTGCACTCAGTGGCTTATGGTCTTTTAAAAAAAACCCACTGTATTATTTTGGATTGCCATAGTTTGATTTAATTTCAAAATTAGTGCTTTTTGCCTAGGTTTTGGGTGCAAATTAGCAGCAGCGCACAAAACTTGCTTCTAGTAAGAAAGTTGCTATAAAAAGTTTTGTTGTTGCTGCTACAGCTTGCTGTGAGAAGTGCTTTGTTTGCTCCTGTGTCTGTAAGAATCTCTCATTTCCTTCTTTAAATTCCTGTCTAATTAAAAAAACAGTACATCATGGTTAAATAAAACTGTACCCAGGATAACCCTGATTTCCATATGCAGATTTATCTGCACTGACAGCCCCCTCTCCCTCTCTTAGTCTTTCTGTTTCCTCTCTCCCTCTCTCTCCCTCTTTCTCTTCCCTCTCTTTCTCTCACTGTCTTTTTGTCTCTCTTTATGTCTATTGCAATATGCCTGAATAATTTTCAGTCTTTTTTTTTCCTCCTCTCTTGCACGCACATGCTAAAATAACTAGACAAAGATGCAAGGTGGTTGCTGCAGTTCCTGTCTCTAGGACAGAACCAAGAAAGCTTATGATTGCAATGCCACCTTTCATTTTTTTTTCTCTTTCCTTTTTTTTTTTTTCCCTTCCCCAGCCATGCTCGGTGATTAAACTTCCTCAGGATGGGGAAGAAAAAGGAGCTGGAAATGAAATAGGGTTGAGGAAAAATCCCATTGCAGCAGCTGCAGCCAGTGGTGACTGCTGCCAGATGTGTGAAGGTTCCTGGGGTCCTTGTCACTAAAAGGCAGTATTCAAATATTTGAAGACAAAAGCTGCATCCTCAGTGATCATTTTCTTTATTTAACATGGCAGCAGGCATCGTGCGGGGAAAAATCAACACACTGGATGTTGAATTGGACTTTTCTCCTTTCTGTGATGAAAGGATGTTATCTATCCCGTGCCAAGAGGGAACTGAGGTAAGAGAGCTGATCCAGCTCCTGTTTTTTCATAGTATATTTCCTAAGTATCTTTTCTGCAACAACCTCTATATGTGTGTTTATATATATATTTGTGTATTTGGTTTCAAGGCAGTAAGTGGTAATGTGTTGGGTTTTTTTACTGCCTTCACATCAACCCAGAGAAAGTTAATTCATAATATATATATTCAGAGCTTGTTCAGAAGGGTTGTTTTGTGGTTTTTTTTTTTTTGAATACGTTTTTATTTCCAGAGGAGACTTCAGCAGTGACATCATGGTCGACTGCTGATATTAAAACCGATTTTCGAAGTCTTTGGGGAAAACAAAAAGCCACTAACTTTGTGATAAGAAATTGTGCTGGAGATTTGTATGCTCTGTTTTTCGGTTGCACTCTAAATATCGGAAGTCTTATTAAAGCGATAGTGAGAATTTTTTTATTATTATTATTTCTAGCACAGAAGCGATGAATGCTGCATAATTAAGTACAGTATTTAATTTGCCTGTTGTGAAGCAAAAGAATAAGGTAATAATTTTTATTGTACTAATCAGACTCAAGATGTTCTCTGTGTTAATTGGGTTAAAAAAATTGCAGTACTTATTAGAAATTCTAATTTCACAATGCAGCACTGACAATAAGCTCAGCCAGTGAATTATTCACATCTTTAATTTGCTCTCTTAATGACAGTGTTCTGTAATCAGAGTGCAGAGACTGCTTCCTATGCATTATGTATGATGTTCAGGACTTAAATGCAGGACATTATGAAGCCTCTCAGTGGCTCAGTAATTAGTTTTCCACAAGACCGGGCTTAGATATTCACAGATAAAAGTCTACAGCTGAGATAATGTTAAGGTGGTGACTCATGCTAACAAAAGCAGGGAAGTTCAAATTTAATGCTGAAACTGCTCTCCATTCTCCCTCGTTATGCGTAGGTGCAGGGGGAGGGGAAGAAAGTCTTCAAAACTAACCCGCCACGGTGAGTACGCTGCGGACACCCCAAGGGGGCAAACTGGGGCTCTTTTGACTTTGGGACCGTGTTTGGGGCACCTTAGCTGATTGGAGGGTGGAGGTGGTGTTGCATTTTGTGTCTCTTTATAAAGCTTGTGAAATGGGCAATAATGTATGCTTTATCAGAGAGAAATCATGTATAGGTGAGATGTATTTTAAAGGATATTATTTGAAGCACAGGCATTTGTGACTGTCAAATTAGGATGTTTTGAATAGGAGCTACTTTGTTACGTATAGAAACTTTGAGAACATCTAATACTTGCTATATTGCTGTTGTACCCATTTAGCTGTCATGGTCTGTATATGCTTTTGAAAATGTTATTTTTCTAATGGTTTAGTTCTCAGTATCCAAAAGGCGAATCATGATGCAGGTTTGTTCTATTTTCCTTGGGTCACTTACATGGTGTTAGGTAAAGTGATAAAGAGAATACATGTGGCTATGTGACTTTCCTACTTCTATACACTGCTTAGTATAGAATAAAAGGCAAGAATATTGAAATGAAGTTGGAAAATGTTAATTTTTCCATACTTGGTTGCTAATCAGACTGGCAGCTGTACATTTGTCCTGTGCTCTCACCTTAGAACAACCATACATTTTTACTGAAGACAAAATAACTGACTAGAGAAGGTTCTTCACTTACTGTGTGTGAATTCTCCAAAGACTTGTGCGCTTTTTATAGGATTGTGATTCTCATTGTTAAAGTTGATCTGCCAATAAAAAGTTTCAGGTTTAAATTAAACAAACAAAACAAAACCCAAAACACTAACGATCCCAACTTAATAGTAAAATAGAGATATGGGATTAAGAATTTGGAGTACATCTGGATTTTTAAAGCACGATATTGTAAAGCTAATTACTTTAAGAATTTTCACTGGAGTCTACATCTGGAATTCAGTGTTATTAGCGGCTGTTGCTAGTGTTGTCTGGCCTCAAGGCTATGGGACAAGTTACTAAGTAATTCCTCTTAGGAAGCAAAATACGGTGTCCTGTGGCTGGATTAGGCATTGATTGTGTATAGTCCAGCCCTCAAAGTAATTATCATTAAACTATTGAATAAAGAAGCTTCAGATGGGATCAATGTAGCTAGGTGATCCACAGATTGTGTCAGAATCCAAATGATTATGTACATGAAGATATTGATTATGTGTTTTCCAGAATATGACTTTTCTTTCCAAGTCAAGATCCCACAGCAAGTGGTACTGTCACTACACGGCTACATTTCTTTGGTCACTTCAGCATAGTCTCATACAGTTGAAAATTATTCCAAAAAGGCATCATACCCACCCCCTCACTCTTGCTTCAAAGATAGGATGAATATTTAAATTAGTGCTTGCCTGTCTCCCCAAAGATTTGTTATGATTTTTTTACCTAAGTTATCTATTCCAGCATTTCACTAGTCTTCCTATGAGTTTTTCATGCTTTCTGAACTTTAACTTGCTAAAAGTAAATTATTTGAACCCATTAGTTTTTGCTAGTCAGTTAGCAGCTACAGGGATTTTATTTTCCTCTTTGCACCACACTTTTACTATCTGAGATTGCTGGTCGTGTTTTCACTGTGTTCTTTTAAACAATCCCTGTTTGCTGTTTTCTTCTTTCTAGAAAAAATTATTTTTCTTGTACTTCATTCATTCTTGTTGCTGTCCCCTAGCCTTTCATTATTTCTACCTTCTTGAAATGCCCTGCTCCAGACTTAGGCATGATATTCCAACTGCTGTATTAAGTTCTGTGTTTTCACTTAATGAAAGGTGGTTTGTACCTTCTTTAGGATATCGTGTTTCCTTAAGAAAATCTTAACAATATGACTTGCACGTTGTGCGTGCAGTTACATCTGTTAACCCAGGATACAGTCTAGTACAATTTGACAAGATGCAACATGTGTTTGAACAGGTTTTTAATTAAAAAGTTTATGCTCCTAGCGGGAGTCTTTATGGATATTGTTTTCATAGCCTTATCTCTCATGGGGAGTACCTGTGACTGACCTAATTAATGATGTCTTGATGTGAACCATCATACTGTGATGCAGTATGTTTTAGATTGCAAAATAAATATAGTTTAGAAGTTAGCCCATTCTAACTGGTCTAAAAGATTGACTCTCCATCTGAGCTATGGATCTGGGAAAGAGTCAATTGTTGTCTACCCAGTCTCTTAAAGTGGAGGTCCATTAGCTTTCAGCTCTGAGAAAGGAAGGGCCCAATATCTTTCCTGGGTCAGAGGAAGACAGTTCATACTGTCCTTGAGTTGTCACGGCATGTGGAGAGAACAACGCTTCTGAAGTCAAAATGGATGTGTTATGTGTCTGAAAGAGTTAAAGATGACTGACGATGTTTCCAGGGGATCAGGTGTAATATAATCTGTTAAAAATACACATAGTGGCTGCCAAGGAAAATTTTAAGGACCTTTATGTGGTTAAACAGATATCTAGTTCATAAATTTGGAATGTAACCCTTTTGCTGTCCTCTTACTGGCATGTAACTTCTCTGGTCTGGTAATATTGCAAGTTTTTTGGAGTGCTCTGAATTGTATTTCTTTATTTCTTCATATATGAAAAAGTCAGCAAAATAGTTTTAACTCAGTGCAATTTTTAGTGATATCTCTGATAAAAATTATAGAAAAATCTATCCATAGTGTATTTCCAGGAGTTGTGTTTTGTGCTTTTGTTTGTATTGCTTCAGGCTCAAGTACCATTATAAATATTAGGTTCTGAAGTGGTATGATACGTTAAGTATTTCCAAATGTCTTCTCTTAATCTAGCCCAGTAATGCAGTTGTTTCATATGCATAATTTCCATGAAAACCAGTGGGAGTACTACATTATAGAAAGAATAATAGGTAGATATGCCAAGATGTCTCCCTTTTGAGTCATTGTTTTAGCTGAATTGGCAAAGAATAAAGTTAACCAAAAGAAACAGATATTGAGAATGGAAAGAGAGTTATTTGATAGTATTTTTAATTCTGAATTTATCTGTTTCTCCACTGAAATATATATGCCAATGGAATGACAGTAGTCAGAATATCTGATAGAAATCTCAAATGAATTTACATTCACTAATGCTTTCCAGGAAACATTTTGCAAGTTGATCATATGCATTCTATTCAGTAAAATTCTGTATAATTGACTCAATATTACAAATTCCAACCTTTATATAAACCTATGTATATATTATGTAAAGTAGAATAGTGATAAATATTCGCACTATAAACCAGTTTGGGCTTCTTTTGCGAAGTCAGCCTAGAAATAACATAATGTACTGTATCAGTTCACATAGTCAATCTTCTATAAAATATAAATCCATAAAACTTTGCAGTTCTTATCTGCATCCATGGTAGGCCAGAAAAAAATGGTAGTAGGAATACTTCATACCTCACAAAAGCATTTCGCTGCTTCCAAGTGGCTTTTCTTCTGTCTCATCATCTATACGTATTCTCTGTATCAACTCTCATCCCAGGAACTACTTAATTTCCTCATTCAACTCCAGTTTTCATTGCTCACTTGCTAATTTTTCAGTCTTTCTTTTTAAACTTTTCCCCATACTTTTTTAGAAGCTCAGGAGGCGTTTACTATTCCCAAAGCATCCTTTCTTAAAATTCCTTTGTTTTGCTTCTACATGTGTTGACAACAATTAGACTATTATGTCCTTGAAATCTTCATATCACACTATCTTTTTTTCATAGTTTTCCTGTAGTATCCCATTTCTTGCCTCTTGCAATGTTTAGGTTGCAAGATTCTTGGTGAAAACACTGTGGGTTTTTATTCTGTGCATGTAGAGAGAGCAAAATAGAAGGCTTTTAGGCTCTATCTGGTAGTAGTGATAAAAGAAATGTGTGCGATTAATAATTGTAACTGCCACCCTTCTGATCCCTAGTAACACAGACTTTTCAACTCTTAACACCTTCTTTGAAATAGAATTCCATCTGGATTCCGGGAAGTTGACAGGTTAGGCAGTAGGAAACTGAGGAAGAAAGGGGCTGCATACTAGCAATGCAGAACTCATCCTCAGAATATTTCTGTTCAGTGCCTTCTGTTTATTACCTTTGCTTCTCCATGTAATACTTCATCAAAAAGACCCTAGATCCAATAATGATTATTCTGGAAGCTTTTTGTCTCTCAGGCCCATAAATTCTGGTGTGTGGTACACAGTGGCATGACAGATTCTGTAGGTCCAGATGAAGGATTGTATCAGTCTAGATGTCGACTGAGGTATTTTTTTGCCAGAAGGAATAGCTTTAGCTAAAAATGGTTGTGGTGCAGCAAAAAGATTCTGTGAAAAAGAGACATTATAAAGCTATGGCGTGGTGTGAGAGGCTGAAAAAAAAGTTATTAAAATTATTACTGGCTCAAAACAACTCTGGTGTGGGTGGACAAGGCAGATTGGGTTCTACCAACCTGGAGTGGTGCTCTGCCCACCTCTTATCCTGGCTCCTTGACAGCCTTTCGTGCAGCTGTCGGTCACTGGCACCCCAAGAGCACTGCCCCACGCCACACTGCCTGGAGCGCCTAACCCAGACCCATATAGGGGTGGCCCCGGGAGTCCAAAGCAACACTATGGAGCCTCCACATGGTTCGCGGCCCCACTGTTCTTGGGTTTGTGGTAGCTGGATCTAAGGTGGTAGCTATAATTCCACCCCCACCCTCCTTTCTCTCTTTACTTCTTCCTCTTCTCCTAATTTCTTCTTCTTAATCTTTGTGTAACTTAAACCTGGATGGGTTGGTCTTTGCTAAGTCACTGCTTTCTGAAGTGCTTTATGTTGATTGAATGCTTGTTTTAAACTTTTGCCAAGTTCCCTTATTTTCGCAAGTTTGCCAGTAAAAGTGTGTTATTCCAACCCCTTGAAAAGCATCATAGCATTTTTCCCTGTGGCTGGCCTCAAGGTATAAAAGAAGGCCCTTCTAATAAATCCCTCAGGTAGATTTCTGGAGCCTTGTATCTTTTTGAAGTAAAACAGCTTTGATGATCTTGTGAGAAGAGCATGGGGTCTTACATGTGGGTACCATGCTACAAAGAAGGATCAGGATGTCGAAAGTCAATGCTACTTTCTGTATAAGTGGCTGGCAAGGAGATCCATGAAGGGTTGCTGGACAAGGCAGGATGTAGTCATGTGATGGAAATAAATGGGACTCTAAGAGCTATGAGCTTTTAAGCATAAATGTGTACAGGCTTCAGAATCCAGGCCAGGCTGGGAGAAGACTATAGAGAATAGGCAACGTCAGGGAGGAGTTTGTTCAAAGAATGAAGGATGAAAAGATACTGCAGAGTCCTGGAAAAGACCAATACTTTTAACATGTTGCAATAAACACATATTCTATATATTGGAGATTGGGTTTCTGTGTATCAGTATTTTGGTGTGCTGTGTATGGGTAGTATCAAAGGTGAAGGTGTACTTGGGGAAGCGGAAAGCACAGCTAAGCAGTGCAATATGAAGCTTAGTGGAACCTCTGGCTAAATCATATCACAAACTTTTTGATGCAGAATTCTTTAAACCAGAGTATTGACTTTATCACCACTACATGGGTTTGTAACTGACAGTATTTGAATGAAGGCAGTTAATATGAAAAGAGTGTAATTCTTTGAGGCTAGCTATCACTCTCCAATTTCTACTGTCTGATGTTGGGACACAAGGCTGGGCTCTGCTTTACTAGTCAGCAAAGCTCTTTCTCTTGACTTGTCCAGAGACTATGAGTTTAGAAAGCATAGCAATGTTTTGTGTGGATATGAATGTGGGCATCATACAAAGGCACTCAGTGTAAACTACATTTTCAAAGGGGTGTCTAGAGGCAAAATAGCTAGCTTTGACCAGTGTAATTTGAGAATTACAATAATCATTCAAGAGAGTGGATCTACAATAAACTTCATCTGTAGTTTTCAAAAACATACTATTTTGTCCATTCTTGTATCATCTCAGAAATATTTCCTTTTCATTTTCTCAGTGCTTTGTGCTCTTTGCCCTAACGTGACCTGCCTAAAAGAAAATTTTGGGTGACTCTTGGATACTTAGCATAACTTCAAAGATTTTGTTTTTAAAAATATGTTGTTTTACCCCTCTAAATATTATAGTAATAGTTATGTAATGGAAGGAAGAAAGTGCCATGTGTATCTTAGGTCCTCATTTAGCAACTTGGAAAATGTCATTAGCAAAAAAGGCAATGGCTCATATTCAGTTTCTTGTTCTACATAGTTGTATGATTTCAGGAACTCGCTTCATCCTTGCAACTCCGTTCCTCAACTGTGTAATAGAAACAGAAATCTTCCTACTTTTTACAGAATCTAAACGTCAAATCTCTTTGGATCATACGAATTTTTATGCATGTTTTCTCTCTTAGTATGTCATTAAAGCACACCAGTGACATCTTACGCTTGTTTAAAGACACCAGGAGGCTCCTGGGTACTCTAGGACTTGAGCAAACATATAAAAACAAGTTGGTATGAGCAAGTGTGGAGATTAACAAGTGCTTCCAATGGTCAGTGAAAAGGAGTCTGTTGAGCATCTGTCTAATGAAATTTTTGAAAGGAGGTGGGGAAAGAACTGATTTTTAAAATGAGAAACAATTTGTAGAAGGGGTCACTTAATGTGCTGCCCATGAAACATCTTTCACCTAAAGCATCTTTTTATAACTATATAACTGCAAGATTTGCAAAGGAAATTTGTCAAAATAGTAATTCTTAAAAGGAGTTCTGCATTGAGGTCTTCAAATTTTAATTGTGTTCTTTATTTTTCTTTTGTTTATTATTTGTTTTAGGTCATATTAAAGGTCTGCAAAATGTGAACATGAAAACATGATTTTCTATTCCTCTGTTTCTTACAGCATGGTGGCAACACAGTCATATAGCCCTAAGGCTTTTCTTCACCCATTTAGATTTTGTCAACCATGATACTTAATTCAGTGTGTGGGATAAGTTGTCCAAATTGTGTCATAGAACTATTTTTTTGCTAACTATACTAAAAATATAGTTATAAAACTACTTCCTATTAAGTTTGTGGAGTTTGTGTTGTGGGTTTTTTTGTTTGGTTGGTTGGTTGGGTTTTTTTCCCTAGGAGAAAGTGAATAATGAAGAAAGGACAACCTTTCTCTTTAAAGGCATTCCAAAACCTAATTGGAAGCAGTAAAAACACATGCTTTTAAAAATGTATCTAGAAACCACTATAGGTTGTCTGAAGATGAGCTGTTAACCAGTACAGTGAAACAACTACCACTTTTCATCAGTTGATATCAAAGCCTTTGCCAAGTAAATGACCCTAACCTTCATTTTGCAGATGCCCTGGCTACCTAATTTGTAAAACGTGGGTGTAAAATGTTGTAATCTTTGTTTTGACAGAAACAACTTACATAAATATAGCTGAAACAGACATTCTGGCTGAAGAGTTCATATGAACAGACTTGAACATGACTGCGCAAAGGAACTATTTTAGAGGGTCTGTCATGGATTAAAACTGGAGGGAGGAGTTTTGTTCCCCTGTCTGCTGTCTAACCTTCAGTGGGCTAAGTCTATGCGATAATTGAAAACAGTGCTACTGTGATGATCCTAATCTCTAGATGTACATACGATGATCTGAATAGAAGTTGTATTATTCTTTTGGCAGAGAAGGGTTTTACAAGATAGAAGGGTGATGATGATATTTGATGACTAGATCTGAAATCTCCAGAGGTAAATTTCTTCCTGGCAAGAGAGCAGAGGAAGTTTGTCTCTCTGGAGTAATTTTCCATTTTGTAAAATCTCTTCTATTTTATTCTATCTATGCTGTTTTTAGTAAACACATGCAGAAGATCAAAGTAATTATATATTTATTTTTCAAGATTTCTCAGGTTTCCTGATGAGATTTTTGTATTGTAATTTTGCCAGGTGTGCTTTTAAGACTTAGAAGTACATTAAACTTTCCTTTTTGTCAGTCTGACATTTGAAGTTTAAGCTTGGAGCAATGGAAGTAGAGAGCAAGGAGAATAAAATGACAGCTGTCTCACATCAAGCTTAAACTACAGAAATGAAAATACATTATCATGAAAACTGTATTGGAAAATGTGTCTCAAATTAGCTAGTGGGCATAAGTGATGAATCATACCTAATTGCATGTTGTATATTCTAGTAGAATATTTACCAAAATAAGGAAGCCAGTCTATTAGAAAAATGAACATTGTGCAATGATACAACAGATTAAACCTAATAATTTCAAGTAGGTTGGTAAAAGCTGTAAAATTGTACTATGATGATATTTAGAGTTAGCTGCTTTTAGTCAACCTTATCCAGTAAAACAACACTCCAAAGATATTCTAATTTTTCCCCTGCTCAAATTGATGCAGTTTTCAGTATATGGCTGTCCTTTGTGCACTAAAGTAGAAGAATAACCTCTCCCACTTCAACACCAAGTACAAATACTGAATGTTCCAGGAGATTGTGAAAACCTGTCTTAGAGAAAGGACTGAGGCAATGGCTACCACTATTTCTTTGAGAAAAAAGGCATTTTCAGAGGTGCATTGAATGAATGGCATTTGTTTCACCAAGGGATGAATGGTAAGCAACCCTTGCAACTCTGAACGTATAGAGATCATCCTTACACTTTGATCGAAAAAGCTTTTGCACAGTCCCTTGTTCTGGTGGGTGAACAAATATGATTCTTGGCAAAAAAAACAAACAAACACTAAGATCTGACCATTTATCTTAGTGATGAAAGTCTACAGTTTTATTTCAGTGTGCTGCACAGCTGCTAACTGAGGCAGACGTTTGAATAGTCAGCTTTTGGAGAATAGATTCTTCCTACAATAATAAAAAGAGGAGGTTTTGGTTTTTTTTTTTGTTTTGTTTGAGCATAACGAACACCAGAGACAGTAGTGTTGGTTGAAATGATGAAAATTATTTTGACTTCATCTGAAGCCTATTTAAGTTGAATTTTATTTTTTTAATGGAAGATATGATGTCATAAAGTGTGCAGAAGCACGTAAAAAGAAAAGCAGCCGGAAACTTACTGAGAGACTTCAAAAAGAGACTAAATGTCACTGCTAGGCTGTCATTCAACTTTATTGGTATTTACCAATAGGGAACACCTTTATTCTGCTCAGTAAAGCAGATGGACTACAAAAATTTGCCAGGTTATGGAACAGAATGTGTTGGAGAACTTACAGTGAAAATCTGGCAATTTATTTCAAAATAGATTTAACTTAGGGGTTTTAAAAAATAACGGCTGATTATTTAGTAACAGCAGTTTGAGATACTTTGAGACCAGGTTTTCGGAGCCATTTTTCTCTGGTAATTGTTTCATGCTCCTGAAGTTTTTGAATTCACATTTCTGATTGCTTTTGAGTATTTTCATCTTGATTTTATGTATTTAGCGAAGTCATACTTTAGATATTCACAGGAGAGTTGGGAGCATTTTTAGAGAAATGTTGCCAGTCATCTTTACTAATAGAATCTCTTGTATATTAGCACAGTGATATAGTCTTTTTGAAATCAATAGTGTATCTTGATGCTTCTTAGAGTGAACTATTATTACACTGACATCAGCTAGATACCAGATAATCATGGCTACACAAAAGCCACCTATCCATTATAAGTAAACAGTATGATAATTTACCCACAGGATTTTTTCTGACCCTAAAACAAAGATCAGTCAAGCTGGTTTATGTCATATTTGAAGGGCAAGTACACTGGTTAGGGTCTCAAAAAAATAATATCACTGAATTAGGATATTGTTTTGTCCACGGTGGTATTTTGTACATCTTAACACAGCAGTTAAATTGAACACAGCTTTATGCTGATGTAATACTGCTGTCTACTTCTACTTCAGGACCTACCTTGATCTGAACAAATATTTGGGATGTCTTCTCAGTACTCTGTTGCAAACAAAAACTGCAGTCTCTCACCATATTAATTTTGAATAGTAGATTTTTGAAACTCAGGGTTCAAAATGTTAATGCTTCTCAAACTGTTATTAATTGACAAGGCAAACCAGTCTTCTATTTCAGTAGCATTAACACTGTTTAGGAACTTGCTCTTATTCCAGCTCCAATGTAAAGATAATTAATAAAGTTAAGTAAATTGTCGTGGAAGGCTTAGTACTGTACAATAGGAGGTTTTTCCCATTAAGTTCTGCATTGTTAAGTTACAGTAATAACAGAAGTGTTATGATCCATCTCATGTTACTGACAGTGCTCTACAACTGCTGCTTTCAACCTGTTGGAATTTTGATCTGATCCCATTCAAATGTTCTTAGAGCAACTGTTATACCTAAAAATCTGATCCAAAGAATAGACTAACTTCCTACTACAAAGCAAACAGTCTGGCAAAGTAGCAAAATGCACATTTCCTTACACGTTGTACATTTCTCTAGCTATTTGTAGCACTCTTTGGATGAATGTCAGCAAGAGCAGAAGATGGATAAAATACTTCAGTTCTGTACCATTTCTAGATATTGTTTATGGGCATGATTCTTAATGATTACAAGCAGTGAGAACTAGATTGCCTGTCTTGGTGATTAAAATGAGATTAGTGGAAGTTTGTCACCTAGACTGTAGAAAATAACACAGGAAATCAGTGCTCTTACATCTGCCTAAGTCAGCATGTGCCTTATGTTATGATGGTCTTAGTTTCCACTTAAATTTAGGTTTTGCTTGTCGTTACCTTGTGTGACCACTGCAACCTTGCTTCTCCTTAATATCTGTTAAAATGTAGAGGTAAAAAAGGGTAACATTGAAATGATGCCTTCATACTGGGGAGGTGTCTGATATGTTTCGGGAGAGGTGCTTGAAATGCTCTTAATTCCTGACAGGCAGCGCCAAGTTCTGCAGAAATCTCTACGTGTAATCACATCTGTTTTCCCGTAGCAAGTTTTAACCACCATAGTCATAACTTCAGTAGTCTGGGAGTGATGAGTGGGGAGCCGGTGGGTATTGGGCTTTGGTACTGAGCCACCCTGCAGGCCTAAATGCCAGATTCATAGTGCAAAGGAGAAGAGAGAGTGGCAGACTGCATGCCAAAGAGATGGAGGGAGTTAAAGGAGCAGCATACCAGTTGCTTTTATACTTTGAATTAGCAGTTTTTTGGTTTAAGAAATAGTCCTGTAAGACTGAACTCATCCTTTTTTCCTATAGGTTTGCATTTGTGAATTCGTATTTTAATTAAGTAATACTCAGGCTGCCATATAAACTTATCCTTTATTGGACAAGAGAAAACTGATTTGAAACAGGGGCCTTGGCTGAGAAGTAGATTCTGCACTGCTAAGTAAAAGTTGCATTCACATTTTCTTTTAGCTAGCAGACACCCTATCCAGCTGCCTGCTTTCACAAAGTTTGTAGGAATGTTAAATCTCTGAGACCTTTTCCCATGTATTGGACTTACATGGAATTGGTTACTTGAAGTGATCAAGAGGAACTGAGCAAAGCAGCTCATTTTTCTCAGGAAACCATGTAAAAAGGAACAATAGTCTTTGGTTCAAGGAGCTTTTTGTTCTCTTAAGTCTACAAAAAATGCTGCCAAGCTTGGTGTCATAGTAAAGATACGGTGTTTCTTTCATTTAAACTAATTTAAATATACTCATTATTTCTTATTCATAGAAACCTGATCCATATCCTGAAGAATCAGGTCAGGTGCCAGACTTTTAGGAGTAAGAGCTTCTGATGGAAAGCTATTACTGATGCTTGTCTCTACTCTTACCCCAGAAAACTGAGCCACATGCCCTGCATTCCTCTTTCCTTACTGTCCTCTGCTCTTCATACCTCTATTATTTTATGGTTGATAGTATTCACTGTTTTCCTCTTCTTTAATGATTATTTTACAATGGATCATTCACTTTCCTAGCTCCAAATAATCCATTCCTCTCCCTCAATACCTTATAATCAATGGTAAAAAAAAAATAGAAATTAATGTCAGGTAGATGTTTTGTGTGCTTTTTAAAAGCTTTAAGTTTCTTTCATATTGCTTTAAAAATCTTTAGAAATCTTAGTTAAAATTATGTCATTTTACATTATCTCTGTGTCATCAATTTTCTTAATCTAGGAAAAGAAAAAAATGGAAATTTATCTAGGAACATGAAGTGATAAACAGTAAAAAGTTGACAGTTGGTAGTAGCAGTTTAATAGAATCATCTTTGATAACAGCTCCTCTGATACCTGTTATATGTGCTCATGAATAGCCACTGAACTAACACAAAGCATCTGCGGCTTTGGCTGAATTTAAAAGCCCCAATCTGATAACCTTGTCGAGAAATTTGCCAGTTGCCTAGAATTGAAATTCACATACCAGTCCTGACCCATCAAAGAGAATGAGGCTGGACACATATAGAAATGCATGTCAGTAGATCCAAAGATTTTGTGTTGAGTATTACTTTGTATTGCTGTGTTTTACATAGAAGTTAATGGTTCAGAGGTAAAGAGTACTGTAACTATAGAGGGAAATATGCAGGCACTGCCTACAATATACCCCAGAAAAAATAGATAGAAAAATGTATTTATTTAAAATTGGATTCACCAAAGCATGCATGTTTAGATTTTACAGAGTAATAAAACTCTACATGAAAGACCTGTTCATATTCCAGATTCTTCACATTTTGTATAATTCTTCACCTAAACAACACTTAAAGAAATATTCCTTTTGCAGTATCAGAGACATTTGCAGTCTATTTTGGTGGAGTATTTTATATGTTTTATGTTGAAATTAAGTTTCCAAGAAAAAAAGCACACTTAGGTACTTGTAAATTTCTACAATTTTTCTTACAGTATCTTTTCTTTTGATTGCATCAGTTGTGTTTGACTGAAGCTTCTTATCACTTTTATCAATGAAATTTATTGACTGATAGATGTCGAATTTTTGGAAATCATAGAGTGGACTTACATTTTTTCACTGCTTTTTTAAAAACTAAGTGTAATTTAGGCTTTAATGGAGAGTGTTCTACTTAATGAAATCTAAGCTTTTTGTTATTTTCCATCTTAGGCCTTTTTACTTTTCCAGTTGTATTTTAGAAATAATTTTGATGTTATGACTTAAGAAATCTTAGTGTTGTATACTTGCCACAGTTACTCTTTTTGATCTGTGAGTGGCTTTTTTTTCTAGTTCTTCCAGCCTGCCTTCTTGTGATGGACTTGGAAATCAGATATACTGGAAAGGAAAATAAAATTTTTCGTGTGTATTGGGATTTTCCCTGTTTCAAATGCTTCAGTACTTAGAAACAAATAACCACTTTTGTCTGTCAAAGTCTGTATTTTTTTGAATAAGAAGGAACAGTGGGGAGAAAAAAAGTACACAAACTTTGTACTAAAGGGAAATATTTAAATCCAGTTTGAGCTTTCATTCTTGAATCTCATTAGCACATATGTGTGACATGGTGCGAATCCACACAAGGTAATCTTCTGCAGAAAAGTAGATGGTGCAGGGTCCTGCACCGGGGGAAGAGTAACCCCAGGCACCAGTACAGGCTGGGGACCAACCTGCTGGAACACAGCCCAGTGGAGAAGTACCTGGGGATCCTGGTGGACAACAAGCTGTCCATGAGCCAGCAGTGTGCCCTTGTGGCCAAGAAGGCTGATGTTATCCTGGGGTGCTTTGGGAAGAGCCCTGCTAGCAGGTTGAGGCAAGCAGTACCCCTCTCTGGTCACCCCTGGTGAAACCACATCTGGGGTGCTGTGTCCAGTTCTGGGCTCCTCAGTACAAGAGAAACGTGATGCTCCTGAAGCAAGTCCAGTGGAGGGCAACAAACATGATTAAGGGACTAGAGCGTACCTCTCATGAGGAAAGGTGGTGGGAGCTGGGCCTGTTCAGCCTTGAGAAGAGAGCGGGGACTTCATCAATGCCTATAAGTATCTGAAGGGAAGGTGTCAGGAGGATGGATCCAGGCACTTCTAAGTGGTGCTGAGCAATAGGACAAGAGGCATTGGGGAGAAACTGATGCACAGGATGTTCCACCTGAATATGAGGAAGAATTTCTTTACTCTGTGGGTAACTGAACCTGGAACAGGTTGCCTGGAGGGGTTGTGGAGTCTCCCTTACTGGAGATCTTCAAGAACCATCTGGACACAGTCCTGTGCAATGTGCTCTAGAATGACCCACTGTGGTCCCTTCCAATCTTACCCATTCTGTGATTCTGTGAAGCACAGCTTGTTAAATTCTCAGTTGTCTTATTACCACAACAGCTGGAACAGATTTGAGACTTGATGTAGAAGTTCCTGAGTCTGTTTCTTGAAGGTCTTTCGCTACTTTTCTGGGAAATTTAAATGAGTACCTTAAGACCAAAGTTTCTGTGTTTGATACAGAGTTGGCAGAAATATAATACTGGAGCATGAAGGAGAAACAGTTTTAAAAACAACTTGAAAGTTGTTTGTTGTAGCAGTTGTGGAGACCGGTCTAGACTTGTTGCTATGGTCTTGGGGAAAAGTAGCAAGACAATTTTTTCCAGGTGTATGTATATGCAGAAATATATGGTAAGCATACATATATGTGGGTATGTGTATGTGTTTGGGTATGGTTGGTTACATCATTGTTTTCTAGAAAGTTCTGACTCCTTTCAGTGTCTTATATGTCCAGTCAGTTAATTGCTCTTCTTTTACTATTTTTTCTTTTTCTTTTTTTTTTTTTTGGAGTTCAGGTGACCAAAAATCAGAAGAATTTTCAAAGACAGGATTATAATCCTATAACAGCATGTATTTTTCATATTGTCATCTGCACCTCTTTCTACATTATCAAATGTGGGCCTTGTGAGATAATTTTGCAGGAATTAATAATTCTAATAAAAATGATATAATTCAATAATCTTTTTATATATACGTCCTCTTCTTACCTATTTAATAGCACGTAGTAATCTCATAATTTTCTTGATCGTGGAGGTTTCTCTTTAATAAAAGAAAAATCAGACAGCCAATCTATAAGTGTACAGAAAATTCTGCTAATTCTTGCTGAAAAGAGGGGGTGTTCCAAAGAGGCTATACTGAAAGATCTTCTGAACTTCCTTCAATATTTTATCTATAGGTCTATCTCTAAAATTCACAAAATTGTGAGCAAATAAAACAGTGCAACTGAAAGAAATGACAGATTTTCTTAGAAGAACTTAAGAGAAATAAGAATATGGAGTGGGATTTGTTTGGGGGTTTTTGTTTGTTTGTTTTATTTGTTTGTTTTTTGTCCCTTCAGCTGTGCAATTAAAAAATAGAGTTGGCAGCAAATGGAAGAATTTGAGTCTCAAAATTGGGACATGACAAAATACAGAGCTCTTTGCACACAGAAGTAATGGGAAGGGGTTAATGACTCAATGTCCCGATGAACACTGGTGACAGGTGGTGTCCCTCAGGGGTGTGTGTTGGGGACAATGCTATTCAGTGTCTTCATCAATGACATAGACAAAAGGACTGAATGCACCCTCAGCAAGTTTGCAGATGACATGAAACTTGTGCTCCTGACACACCTGAAGGACAGAATGCCATGAAGAGAGACCTGGACAAGCTCAAGGAGCGGGGCCCATGGTAATCTCATGGGTTCAGTGGGGCCAAATGTTGCACCTGGGCTGGGACAACTCCCAGTATCAGTACAGGCTGGGGGATGAACAGATGGACAGGAGCCCTACTGGGGAGGACTTGGGGCTGCTGGTGAATGAGAGGCTGGACATGGGCCATCAGTGTGTGCTTGAAGTGCTGAAAGCCAATTGTATCCTGGGCTGCGTCAAAACCAGCATTGCTAGCAGGATGAGGGAGGTGATTCTGCCACTCTACTCCACTCTGGTGAGATTCTACCTGGAGTACTGCATCCAGATCTGGGGTTCTTAGCACAGGAAAGATACAGACCTGTTGGAGCAGATCCAGAGTAGGGGCCACCAAGTTGATTAAAGGGATAGATCAGCTCTCCTATGAGGAAAGGCTGGGAGAATTGGATTGTTCAGCGTGGAAGAGAGAAGGCTCTGGCGAGACCTTATAACCGCCTTCAAGTACCTAAAGGGAGCCTACAGGAAAGATGGAGACAAAACTTTTTGCAGTGCCTGTTGCAATAGGACAAGGGATGATAATTTTAAACTAAGGTCTATTTAAATTAGACACATGGCAGAAGATTTTTCCCATGAGCGTGGTGAAACATGAGGGTGAGAGTGGCTGCCCAGAGAGATGGTGGGTGCCCCATCCCTGGAGGCATTCAAGGTCATGGTGCACAGGGGTCTGAGCAACCTAATCTAGTTTAAGATGTCCTTGCTCATTGCAGGATGGACTGGATGACCTTTAAAGGTGCCTTGCAACTGCACTTGTCAATGATTCTGTGATTCAGTCTCATTCTACTGCTTATAGGTTTATCATGTTAATCCATGCCAGGAGTTCCTAAATTTGAAACCTTCTTTGGCATCCCGCATAAAAGGAAGACAGAAAAAGGTCAGTATTCCTATAAGCATACTACTTCTAGAAATCATTATTCATTTTTCTGTCTGGCTTTGGGAGAGTTGGTTGCCATACAGACCACGCATGTTTTTGCCTCCTGAGAGGTGGAATGCACATGTGATGAAGAAACAGGATATTTGCAGGATAGTTCCATGCATTAAAGTAAAAAAAGATAAGCTTCAACAGGCAATAGTAAAACTGTAGTGAGATCCTGATGGGTTTAATACTGTGTTAGACAGAGTGGAACATCTGAAAAAAAAAAAAAAGTCACAAAAAGTGACCTTATTAATAAAGTTGTCGTATATACAGGAAGTACAAAACTGAGGTCAGTATTATTTTTATTTATATCTTCTATTTTGACATTTTTGTTAGTGGCAGGAAATCAATAAAGACTAATTTCATTGGCAAGGATTAGAGAGTACATAGGAAGGAACACTCAGGATGTGTATAGTTGCTTTCAAGGGCACTTTGAGTAAAATATATTTATTATTAAGTAAATTGAATGGCTCTTTTTGTCTAATTGACTCATATATCAAACATTAATTCTTTGGAATACTCACTGTACAAAGCAAAGTTTGCAGTATTGGATATGCAAAAAGTATTTTGTTTATTTTAGTTATTTTCACACCCTCCTAATGAATGCCTGTCTAGGAATCAGAGCTGTTTCACAAAAATCATGAATCATAATAAATGCAACTCAAACTGTCAATATAATACAAGAAGTGTCCCGCTAACACCTTGTTAATCAATAATGTTCAAAAATTAAATATATTCCATGTGCATAATCTATAATGTAGTTTCTCTGAAAGAAAAATGTAGGGTTTTGTGCCTGCTAAAAGAGATTAACTAATCAGTATCTGTGGTTGCACACTGAATAGCTATCAACAGAAAACACTCAGGCACTGGCAAGAGGAAAAAAAGAGATTCTCGAAAGCTGAAAAGGAGCAAGATGTACTTTCAAACAAAGCACCTGGGCCAGCTGATTCTGAGCTATGCAAGACTGCCAGGAGAAAATGGGGAGTGACAGGAGTAGGTGACTCCATGCAGTGGGGGTTGGAGGCAACATTCTACCAACCAGACCTGCTGCCTAGAAAAATTTTCTGCTTACCCGAGATCTGGATCTAGGACCTTGTGTTGCCAAAGTTCTTCCAGACCTGTGACTGTTACCTCCTGCTATTCTTCCTTGTGTGTTCCAATGGTACTGCTGGAGGCAACCATGAGGGTATCAAAACTGACTACAGAGCTCTGGAGGCTATAATTAGTGGGATGGATCCCAGCTGTTCTCAATCTTGCAAGGGAAGGAGTGTAACTGTCCTGCACATTAAGTTCAGTTATGGAGCTGTTGGTGGCAACAGAGATTTGGTTTCTATGGCTGTAGGACCCTGCATGAGGATCAACACCTGCTTGGAAGAGATGGGAATCCACCCTGATAAGCAGTGCAATGGTGTCTTTGCCTGCAGAATGTCTGACCTGATAAGGAGAGTTTTCAAATGACCATGCCAATGTGGGCTAGAATTACTGCCAGCCCTGTAAGAGAGTGATGGTCAGCATTGAGAGCAAAAAGGTTGGGGTGATGTGAATAAAAGGGAGCACAAAATCAGCAAAACAAGGCTAAAGCAAGGGCATTTCAGGTATTTGTGTGTAAACAAGGAAATACCTGCAAGGCACCATTAAGGGGAAAAAGCCAACCCAGAACCTTTCTGAGAAATCAGCACACTGGGGTGCCTCTCTGACATATCTGTACACAAGTGTAGAAAATAAACATGAGGATTTCTGTGCAGTTGCAGGGATAGGATCTTGTGATCATTGAGATGTGGTGGGATTGTTGGCATGACTGCAGTGGAAGAATATGTGCTCTTTAGAAAAGACAGGCTGGGGGCCAATTGTCTCAAATGTAGGCTGCAGAAAGTTGCAATCAAGTTGAACATAAGCTGGCGATGTGCCTTTGCCTCAAAGACATCTAGGGCCATGCTGGGCTGTGTTAGGAGAATCAAGGTCGAAAGAGGTGAGCTTTTCACTCTACTTGGCACTGGTGATGCCACACTTGGAGTGCTGTGTCCATTTCTGGGCTGTCCAGTACAAGAGAGAAACGTGTAATGAAAGGGCCACTATGATGATGGAGGCATTAGAGCATCTCTTCTATGAGGAAAGGCTAAGGAGCTGGCACTGTTTAGCCTGGAGGAGAGAAGACTCGGGAAACTTATCAACATGTGCAATTATCTAAGTAAGGGAATGAAAAAGAGCATAGAGTCAGGCTCTTTTCAGTGGTACTCTGTGACAGGACCAGAGGCAATGGGCATGAACTGAAGCATAGGAGGTTCCCTTGGGTGTAAGGAAACACTCTTTTCACTGTGAGGATGATTGAGCATTGGTAGAGGTCACCCAGACAGGTTGTGTAGTCTCCATCCTTGGAGGTGTTCAAAAGATGACTGAACATGGTCCTGGTCAGTTGGCTCTAGGTGGCCCTGCTAGAGCTGGGGGGGTTGGACCAGATGACCTCGAGAAGTCCCTTTCAACCTCAGATATTCCATGATCATGTACATTGAGCTGAAGTTAATATTTGTTTCATTAAACTCACCATTTCTGATCATATATTTCTAAGTAATCTTGGATAACAAGTGCTGGCAATAAAGGGCATCGTAACTTGTGTTTTCTGGTGAAGTAATGTTGTTTTATCTTATAGAAGAAATGTCTTCTAAGTGTCATGCATACTGGAAGTTTGGTGCAATGTATTCCAAGGTATGCTCTTTACTTACTACCTCAGCTGAGCATTGCTGAGAGGGGAATTGAGTTCTTCACATCCAATTTGAAAAGACCCTTGTGAAAGCAGTAAATCTGCCTCATACTTCTGGTGAGATTTATTTTAGAAAAAAATAAGTGTGCAATTTATTTCCAGTGCATATTTGCCATAAAATCAAGATTGTTTAATCACTGCTATAAGTCAGTGTAGCTTGTAGTCATGAATAAACGCATGAGTACTTAATTCATTGTTGACTTCTTTGTTGGTGTCCAGCTGACATACAAGACAATAAGAGCATCAGGATGTTTTTAGTGTTGATTTACATCTCTCACATGACCTCATCTTAGCTGTAGAATAAGTTTTAAATGGAAAACATCTGAAGATGAAAGAGCCAATCCTATATTTTTAGGTGTGCTGTGATTATTGCTATAATTGTGAGGAGCAGCCAAGGAAAGAATTCAAAATATTGGGTAGATTATGTATGTGATAGGTAGTTTTATTATGTGCTTTCAAAGAATGGTGGAAAAGGCAGTATAGAGAAATTATATTCCCTTTCCAGTATCAGCACTGTGCTGAGCAAGTATGTCCTCTTACTCTAGGATAGCTGCATTACATTAACTGTTTCTGAAGGAATTTTCTAATGGAAGTTTCAACAGAAATCTAACAACCAAATAGATAATACTTGGATATATGTATATCCAAATATATATGTATATGATCTTGGATAATATTTTTTCCACTTTAGAAAGAGCCTAAAACATAATTTTCCTTTTACAGAAGGTATTGTATTTTTATACCAAATTAACTGTATTATATTACAATATAAACATGCTACTCCTGTTGTTTAGTGTGTTAAACTATTGAATATATTCATATAAGTGTCTGAATGTCCCACAATAAACCACTGCTTTACTCTAGGAGATATTCATGTAAAGATGTGAAATGATGAGAGGAATATACCCATACACCAAACACCTCATTGTGACTTCACTGGAACTGCATACACATTAAAATGTGTTTGCAGCAAACTTGGGACTCAAGCAGGAGTGCCACAAAGAAGAGATACAGTCAAAATATGTAGAGTTATAGGCATATATTTTCCATAGATAAAAAAAACTTCAAAGCATTAAATTTAATACAAGCAAGAATTTTTAGAGGCAATGCTGTTTCAGTCTTTGTTCTCACTAAATCTTTTTTCTCTTCTATTTGTCTTTGTCATCTTTTTGATTCTTCCCATTTTGCATTTTTCTGTATTCACTTACACATGGCACTAAGACCTTTAGTGATTACGTGGTCAGTCAAATAGCTCTAGACAATGGACAGTGCAATGCTGTTAAGTAGACTGTCACTTCACAATAAATAAAACAGCATGTAGGTAAAATAAACATTTTATATGTTGCACATTTATTGTGCTACATTATTAAATTATGATACCTTTGCACCTAGATGTTCTGTCATCAGAATGTCGTAGGTGTTGGTTTGTTTTTTGGGGTTTTTTTTTTTGGGTTTTTTTTTTTGTGTGTGTGTTTTTTGGTTTTTTTTTTGGTTGGTTGGTTGGTTGGTTGGTTTTTTTTGAGGTATTCAAAAAAAAGACTGGGAGCTAAGAGTTAGTCTCACAGTTGATTATACATTGAATTATTATCAAGACTTAAAACATATGATATGGAGTCCAAACAATTTTGGTTAATGCATGTCATAATTCTAAACTTGGAACTTGGACTGAGCAGGGCTTGTAGCACTTATCACTTAATCTCTGTAAAGCTTTATAGGTTATTTATAATAGTGTGTTTAGCACAGGGTCAGGCTTCATTAGTTGATATCTGGCTGTTGAGACATGCATCTTTGTTACTCATAGTTCTTTAGCTAGCAAAATACAGATACGTTTTTGCAAGTTTGAGAATTTATCAATTTTTGCAACAGAAAAGCAATATTGCTCAATTTTTATGAGTACTTGTAGGTTGATACTGAACAACTTTTTGGGGGCAAAATTCCATTGGCATAGTCCAATGGTCTCATGAGGCTGATGATGTTGAATCTGCCATTTTTGATGCCCTAAAATCTACTGCCACCAGAATTTCTTTTCATAATGTCAAGGACTGCTTTGGCAGTGAAACAGGGGTCATATTGTGGAGCTGAAGAAAAACAATTTCAGTGCCAAAAGACATGAAACAATTGGTGCATAAGGTCAACTGATGTTCTTGCCAAATGCTTCATGGCATTAGACCCTTCTAAATCTTTCTTTCAAAATCTTCCATCAAAAGATTGGAATACATTAATCTTCTCCTTTACTACTCCACAGAAAGAATGAGTAGTTCAGTATTAAAGTTGAAAGTAATTTTCTCATGAAAAACAAAGATTTTTAAAAATGGCATTTGCATCTCTGAACGAAACTGTGTTCTTTTATGCCTTTCTAACATGAGCCAATAGCTATTTCATAGGTTTGTTTTAATTTTCCTATAACAAATTAAGAACTAGTTATTTGGGTGGGGTTTTTTTTGTTAAAAAGATGCCTAATTGTGGAGAATGGATAAATTTCCATTGCCTTTAGTATAAGAGAAATAAAAGTATAGAATACTTTCTTTCCTACCATTTTAGCTAGCACTTGGTGAAAATGGCAGACAGTAGTTCCTATTTAAATCCCTAAGATACATTATTTTTGTGGTTGGTGGTGTCTGGCTGCTTTCTTTGCAAAATTCCCTCTAAATTGGTTTTGTCCTAATGCTGTTTCTTTTGCGTGCATCTCTACTATGACAATACTTACCTAGATTCTTCAATCCTTGTGCACTTATTAAGGGTCTTAATCAAATCTGTAACACCATCTTATTTAATCTAATTCTAGCGTGATATTTCTTATCAGTTTCAACAGTGAATTTAGTAAGGTTGAATGTGAGAAACTGGTGATATAATTTATGTAATTTTATACTTTTTATTGCACTCTAGAAATTGATAGAAAATTGTCTTCATACCGACATCCTCTAGAACTCTGTTAAGGTCAGATTTATAAAGAGGGTCATCTCAGGGCGCTAGTTTAACTCGCTATATTAAAACACTGTGCAAAAACAGAGTTGATGTAGAAAGGGGGAAATACTATTAGTGATAGTTCTAGTTGCTTTCATTGCCATTTATACTGCCAGAATTTTCTCAGTGGCATTGCTGTCCTTAGTCATGGGCACAAAATTGAGCCAGAATCAAGCACTCATCTGGAAGTTGGCAGTGGATTTTGTTAGCTTGCCCATTTCTTTTGATAAGGAGGTTTTTTTTCCCTTAGCATAAGATATTGTTGACCTTGAGTTGTCTGGAATGTCATTAATGCTGAAGAAATGACTGACAAACAGCAATTATGGAGAAACATGTGGTTGTTGCTATTCTTATGCTCTCATCAGGTATTGTTACACATTTGAGGTCAGACTGTGAAAGGTAACGTTGTGGATGAAACAGTGAAAAAGAAATAGCATTATTTTCAAACTCTTTATTCATGACTATGGATATTTTCTATATGATTTGCCCTTTCTATCACAGTGACCTCTACAGACACGATGACAAAAAATATTAAAAAAAAGATAACAACTGATAGCTGATATAAGAAGTTATTCACAAACACTAAGCTAAAAGC
>VWZG01005124.1:355981-398378 GCA_013396735.1 Grallaria varia
GAAATGGAAATGTAGACAGTTTCATGGATAAAAAAGCCAGAAGGGAGTACTGTGATCATCTAGCCTGGCATACTGTACAACAGAGACCTCATGGCTGTCTTAGTTTCTTCCCATTTGAACTAGGTCATGTCTTATAAAGATAAAAAGCCCCTCTACCTTTCTTTTTAAAAAGCATACTTCAAGGATGGGAGTGTCTACCACAATTTTCAATGAGGTACTCATCATTTTTAATTAAGATGTTAATTCTGAGTTCGTCTGTCTTCAGTGTGTAGCCCCTGGGTCTTGTTAGACTTCTGTCTATGAGACTGAAATGAATTTTGTCTTCCTGTTTATATATTTATAGACTGTAATATAGTTATCGATTATACTAAGGAGGTGAAATTTCTTGATTCTCTCACTGTAGGTCATGCTTTTGAGTATTTTGATGGTTATATTGCGAATACTTAGCTACTTACTGATATTATTTTTGACTCGTGGATGCAGAAATTGAATGTGTTATTTGAATACTGAAGTAGCTGATGCTAAGTAGTGTCTCCATTCCTGTTTGAGATTCCATTGTTTATATATCCATGTTCACGTCCTTTTTGACTGAGATTTAGAAAAGTTTAGAGCTAACCAGATGGTCTAAAACTACAGGGAGTTCTTTGCCTGACAGCTTGTATTGTAAGCTTTTAGGTGTTTGTAGTTTACAGCTCTATTGTCACCTTTAGTGACACTCAATCATACATTGTTGCATTCTTCTTTGACACAAAGTCCTTTTTAGGCCTCTAATTGTGGGAGAAGCTCTCTTTTAAAAGAGCAGACTGCTGCCTTTTTTTTTTTTTTNCTAATTACTATTTAAAAAAAATTCCCTATTTCTTAAAAACAAAATTGTATTCTTTCACTTGGTTAGTAGCAAATAGATTAGATTATTATTTATTTTTTAGAAAATGATTTAATTACTTTTAAACTTATTTTGCAGTACAAATATGCCATTTCTGGGAATTTCTGTTATAGCTTGTGCCGGTATTACAGACAGGCGTTGAAGTGCAGTTAGAAGATGGATGGTGTTTAAGATGAAGTTATTATGTATGTTGTGGCAAAATGTTACCTTTCTGAAAGACAGAATCATATGCCAATTGCAATGCCAATTAGAAACAGTTCAGTCTTTGCAAGGGAGCAGTATTTCCCAAGGAAGAGTGTGACAGGTATGAATATAGAATCAGTAGCATTACAGGCCCATTTTCATTTGTTTACAACTTGCCTAAGTTTGAGAATTTGATTCAAATTTTCCATGCTGGTGGCTGCCTCAGATAGTTTTTTATGGTCATTACAGTTAAAAGGAGAAATTAACTAAAAAGAAAAAAAAAGGAAAAAAGAATTTTGCTATTTTTAATTTAAATACTTTGTGGCTCCTGTGCCTTAACATGGGACTAGCTGCTACATCTAGAGTATGACTTGGCTGACCAGTTGAAAAAGTCTCTACCTAAAGCTTCCACGTTTGATTCTTCCTTCCCCATTCAGCTCCTCCAACTGAGAGATGAGGAGTATAAGAGTTTTATTTGCCTGTGCATCCACTGTTTTAGAGAAATCTTCTCTCTTCTTTGCCTACGCAGTNGTGGGAGATTTTAGTGCACTTTCTTCATTTGTGTCAGGGAAGACAAATTTACATTTCCTAGTCTTCATGAGAATCGTTTTAGTATGTAGATAGAAAGTGACTTTTTCTGTCTACCAGCATGAATGTGTGTTTCATGTAAAGCTGAGTAGATGCTTGAGTTCACCAGTNTGCTATTTTTAATTTAAATACTTTGTGGCTCCTGTGCCTTAACATGGGACTAGCTGCTACATCTAGAGTATGACTTGGCTGACCAGTTGAAAAAGTCTCTACCTAAAGCTTCCACGTTTGATTCTTCCTTCCCCATTCAGCTCCTCCAACTGAGAGATGAGGAGTATAAGAGTTTTATTTGCCTGTGCATCCACTGTTTTAGAGAAATCTTCTCTCTTCTTTGCCTACGCAGTTCCACATTTCCTATTCTTACTCTGAAGATGTCTCTTGGTTTCTAGTCTGATTCATAATCATGTCCACTCTCACCTTTTGCTGACCTCTTAGCAAATTTCCCTCCATATTCTCCATGTGGAAGAGTCTTTCTGGTCTAGTATAGGTACTGAAATAGGATGAGTATTCATTTCATTCCTCCTCATGTTTTGTTTTTTTTTTTTTTTTTTCCAGTTTTTGCCCAGCTATTTTTAGATTTTTCCACATCCTTTGCCTCTTTGTCAGAATGATCTTTCCAAACTCCTTTGCCCTGAACTCTTTGCCCCCTGACAGCTAAGTTAATTCTGGTCCATATTGCCTGACCGCAGTCTGTGCAATTGCAATGAAATATGCAGATATTAAATACAGGTCTCAGTTACAACTGTATTTCAACTTTTTTGGTCTGTTGTTTGGCATGTAACCTTCTGCTTTCCGTGTTGCTAATTTTTGCTCAGAAGGCTGAATTACTGTATTTTCTTTCTGTTCAATGTCTGAGTCTTCATAATCTTAATTATTTTATTTCTACAATCTTCTAGACAAATCAGGAAGGAAAGAGCGGTTTTATCCATATAAAATAATTCAGGATATAAAAATTGAAAAAATCCTCTTAGAATCTAATTTTTCAGAGTACTTACACTCTTGCTGTTTATTAACTTCTGTATGTTGTAAGCAGAACTCCTGTAGATTACATTTCCAGCTATGTTATCAGCATTTTTGTAAAACTTATTTAAGGAATAAGCAGGAACAGGATATGTGGGGGCACAATTAATGATACTTCAGAAAGCCTCGGTTTAAGCGCCTTATCAGTGTTATTAAGGCATGCAGCAGGAGGACACAATCCAAGTTTTGCAGGGAAACTATCACTTGTTTTGATCATGATACCTTCTTTTCAGTTGTGTAGTTGTTTATTACACAATTTCCAGGTGCTGCAGCAAATGAAATAAAAATTCTACTTACAATCACGATTTTCTATCAGAGCAGATTCATCCAAAGCATCAATTGAATCTGGAGTTTCCTGGGAAAGAATGTATGTTCACGATGTACCATAGTGTTGTTAGCCAAAGGTACAGAGAGACAGAATTACTTCTGGATTGGCAGATATAAATCTATTTTGAATGTATGGTATGAAATCCCAGTAGCATTGTGTTAATTTATCAAGGTAACTGTGGTAGCTGAAGTTGAAAATTTCATCTGTGACAAATAACTACTCTGCTCTAAACATAAGCTTTGGGAAAGTATTAAATGCTAAGAGGACTTAAAAAAATAAGTATAGTTTTACATAGTGGAGATGTAGTTTGGATGTAATTGTTATAAAAATCAGCTACTATTGTTTAATGGTAAGAAGGGCTTTGACAATAAGCACTCATTATCTGAGGTTCTTCAATTAGGACACCAAGCAGCATGCTTTGATTTACAAAGTGTGTTTACTGGCTACCAAACTTATAAATGGAAATTGGTATAACTGACATTTGAGGCTCTGTAGACCTCAGCCACCTCTTTCAATAGTAAAGGTAGGATTTAATAACCAAAATAGACGTGTCCAGTGCTATTTGAAATGCCCTACTACATTAGACCTAGCCTCCAGCTGTCACTCCAGAAGGACTCAGATTTCTTGTAGTCTCATGTCTGCCAGCCCCAGGCCTCAGATACCCTAGGTGTCTGAAATTAATGTATTTGAGACACCAAGTCATAGTTCTGAATACATTTTTCATCTAATTTGTGCATATTTTGGTCTGGGAGTGATTCTTTCCTAGAATACTCTTCAAGGCTTAAATGATTTAGAGCTCAGAGATCTGAACTAGGGAAATATTTTTCTTAGAGATTTTTAGTTTTAGTAGTCTTTGGTAGATTTTTGTTTCCTCATGAATATTTTGATCATTTTTGAGTGAAATTTAGCATTCATGATTCTGTGGACATGTTTTAAGGATTATCTTCTTTTGTTTGTTTTGAATCTTCTGTTAGCTATTTTCCTTTATCATTTCTTACTGCTTCTATTAGAAAGGACAGTAAAAATTACTTTCCTGTTCATCTTCTTAAGACCACTTTTAATATATGGTCTTCGATATGTCCCCATCTCTTTTCTAGACTAAAGATTCCTGCTAATTCTTTGTACAGACATTGTGCCAATTTTAATCTATTTTTGTCCTTTTCTGTAACTTATCCAATTATATTTTATTCTTTTTGTCGTAAGAAGGACCACCAGATTTATACACTGTATTCAGATCAGAGCTGCACTATTTATGTATTCTGTGGCATTATGTTTTTTGTGTTCCTTTCATAATAATTATTTTATTTTTTCAACTGTTATTAAGCATATTCTTGATATTTCCAGGGAGTGGTCTGTTATAACTCTAAGGTCTTGCTATTGGAGAGTATATACTTCAGAGTCTATCATTGTATATGCAAAGCCAGAATTATTCTTCTTTTGGTCTATGAATTTATATCTGTCCATATGGAATTTTTCTCTGCCCCTTAATTGCCTAGTCGGACAGTATCATGCTATTTGAAACAACCATTACCTTTACTATCAAAAGTGAGCAAACTTTGTAAACTTCCAGCCTTCCTTCAGGTCATTTACGAATCTGTTGAACAGCATAGGTTATGATATCAGTCCCAGTCAGATCCCACAGTTTTCACAGTGAAAAACTGACAAAGTATTCCTATACAGCTGGTTCCAGCGGGCTCTCCAATGGACCCACAGCTGACCAAACTGAGCCACCCAAACAAGCATGTGACACCTCTGTAATAACATATTTAAGAAAGGGCAGAAAATAAAGGACAGAGAGGAGGAGGCAGCAAAAACAGTTGAGATAAAAAGCAGAGGTAACATCAAGGTCAGAGGAGATGTTCCAGGTGCTGTAGCAGATATTCCCTACAATTCATAAAGACCCACACCAGAGATGATTATCCTGATGGGAACTGCAGCTCACAGAGAGCCAACATTACAGTAAAAATGTGAGAAAGAAGTAGAGGTAGAGAGGAACTGCTGTGTGCTGTCTGTAACCTCCCATCTTCCTCTGCACTGCTCAGGATTGCAGAGAAGCCATGCATTAATGTGACAGCCAGTTACCTACTGGAGATTAGATGAGGTGTTCCCATTATTATTTTCTGCCTCTCCATTCTTGGTTCTTGTGTGTGTTCCTGATTCACATAACTTGTTTATATGATTTAATTCTAAAACTTCTGTAACTTTTATCAGGAAAACTCCAGTAATGCTACCAGTCTTTCCTATGCACTTTGGTGGCAGTGTTGACTGATTTAACTTCTTTCATCAAGTTTTTGATACAGCTATAAAGTTAATTCTTATTTGAATCTAAATGTTTTAAATCCCCTATTTTTGCTCTTATTGCATTTGTATAAAAACATAGATATTATTTCAGTTTCATGTTTTCTTTTGTACTTGTGATTGTTCTGCAGTTTTTAATTTTAATTTTACTGTTCTATCTCAGATTTTGAGGTTTAGTGAAGAAGTAGACATTTACGCAGTGCCTTTTATGAAACAACTCTTAAAAGATGTATTATTCTGGATGCTTCCCTTGCAAGGGACGCCACCTTTATTGACTTACCTGCAGGAAATAAGGTTTTTAAAGTGCAAGCAGTCTGATTCTGTCTTGACTTCAGAAAAAGTTCTCTCGTACGGATTGTCTCTACCACCAGTTCTTAATATATCCTTCCTTTTGATGTCCTTTATTGAGGCATATGTGGAGACTTCTTTTCTGTCTGAGCCAATAGATGATACTAGTACTGAGAATACTTCAGAGCATGCTGCCATAAAGCTTCTGGTATTTAGTTTTCCCTAGAACTCCAGGCCTTTTCCCTTTGGTTTGTTCTCCTGCTGTTCTTAGCATAGCTTGATGATCTCTTAGCTTGCAAGCGTTGGCTCCTTCCTAGTGTTGGCCCTGACGAGTCGCTGCCCTCCTGAACCCAAGAGTCAGGGCATCAAATGGTACCTTTGGGTGTCACAGACTTACTACTTGAAACTGCAAGCTAGTCTCAACCTGACTGTAATGTGCCAGTCCTTCCACTGAAAAAAACCTCAAACCAATCTGCCTTCAGATTTCAGTTTGGGGAGCTGGCTTTTTGTCTTGCAACCTTTTTTTCTACAGCTCACTAGTCATATGATAGAATATTTTCAAGGTGGACTGTTATCTGTATAAAATGTATATGTAAAAAAATGGTGAGGACTGTCAATAGATGGTGTTATTTGAACTATGGTAGAATTTATATTTTCAACAAATGCTGTGCCAGGTAAGTGCCCAATTTCTGGTAATTTTTAACTATATAAAGTCTTGGACAGATAATCCCATCCTACTTCTTTGATTAAAAAAAAACCTCACATGGTGTGCAGTTTTCTAGAACGAAAGAATGCCCATCTCTCAGTTTCCTATATCTCTGCAAAGCTGAAACAGATTGGGGTTCCTCAGTTATTCTCTCCTTCACCTATCTTCTAAGAAGCAGTATGTAAATGAAGGCAGTTATACAGCTATTCTAATGAAAACTGGGAATTTTGTAGGAGCTATCAAATGCAGGGCTCAAAAATAGCTTAAACAGTCTTCTTTCCCTATTTTAATTTCCATTCTGCTTCTGAGAAATTTATAGTTATGGATAATACAGAAATATCCGGAATATTGTATGTAGTTCCTGCTGTTGCGTGATTTATGATGACGTTCATCCACAGTTCTTTTCAATTATCTTGTTAAACAACAACAGCTTAGGTTCTGGCTTAATATAAGAGTATCATCCCTTGATAATGCAAGTAAAAGCTTCTACTTATTGTATTAACACTTTGTCTGACCAAATCTGTATCACTAAGGATAATCAAACATGACAGTATTCCAAACATGAGTGCTGGTGATCCATCAACATTTTTTCCCTGGTTGTCATGCAGTAGAATCATCTTTGATTTAGGTATTCCTGGTATGCAGTAAGTGATACAGTAAACATTAGAAAAATGCCCAGTAGGTCTCCTTTTTTTGTTGTTGTTTCTCTCCCTATTTTAAGATACAAGAGTCTGCAAAAGTGAAAGGTGTCTCAAAGTGAGTGTAAACATTTTATTATTGATCTAACAGAAATATAATTGCTGAATTTCTCACGGTAACTTTGAAATATGTACAAATTTGTAACTTTGAAATATACATCAATCAAAAAGCACATTGTGAACAAGGTGAAAAAGTCACTCAGAAAGACTCTCCTCATTACATTATAATGTCTTTAAAGTAAGTCACATGTTAGATCTAAAGTGCTTGACAGGTAGCCGTTTTGAAGATTTTTATTAATATAATCAATGTCATTCTCAATAGTTATATTTCTAATAAACAATTTGCTGACTTCATGTTCTTGTCAAGATAATTTTTATATGTATATACACCATATGTTCTGTGAGTTTTTTCTTTGCTCAGGTGAGCATTTAATCTTCCTTTGTCCCTAAAGGAATTATCCACATCCCTGAAATCAGGGGATCGTCCATTTATTTTTCCCGTCTGTCGGATCTTCCAGCCTTAAGACCTCCAGTCATAATGATGATCTTTTCAGCAGAGGGCAGCATATGGCATTCTCAGAGTCCATCAATTCCACTGTTTAATTGGCTGTAGAAATCACTGTTGAGCTAAAACTGATTCTGAAGCCCTTCCAACTCATCTTGACTCTTAGGCAAGATTTAGGTTTTGCTGTCCTTTGCGACTGTATAGAATATTTCTCAGGGGAATGATTTGTAGTAATGAATCTGTTGAATAAAATGAAAGTTGTTTTCCCTTTTCTTTATTGTTGCAAGAGAGCAGTACTTCTCTGGTTGAAACTTTCTTACTAATGATAATAAAGATTACATTGTTCCAATAAATTGAATAGATGCTGAATAGTTACATATCAGATAATTTTCATTGTTAGTAATCTTAGGCCCTTGTCTTCATAATAATGGTAAATCTGTTATGGGGATAAAGGCTTGGCAAACCATTGGCTGTTGGGAATCAGACAGCCTAACTCTCTGAGCTACTAATTCTGTTTTACAATAATTTCAAAAAAAAGAAACATTTTATTTTTTAACAAATTTTTTTCCCTTCAAAATAATGAGTTTACATCATGTTTTTATTATTCACATTTTGATTTTTTAATTGTGTCATATTTTGCTCTTTTTTCTTTTCCTTCTTTTTTTGAGTAACAGCTAATGCTTCCTAATTTACATATGTTCAAAAGTTCTCAAAATGACAATTGATTCCTTTTGCATGCTGCAGAGGCTTCTCAATAGATTAAGTTTAACACAATGTTTACAATATCACACAGCCTCTATACTCTGTAAGGTACAGAGTTGTAGAAGGGTTTGGATTGCAAAGACCTTTGAAGGTCATCTCGTCCAAACCCCCTGGAATCAGCAGGTACATCTTCAACTAGATTATGTTGCTCATAGGCACAATCAACCTGGCCTTTAGTGTTTCCATGGGTGGGGCATATGCACAGAACTGTATGGAATGATTGATTCTTGTAACTTTGATGGTGGAATAAAATAAGAGAAATAAATGTTTTAAGAATTGCTCCAGATTTTTTGTTCGATTGCTGTGAGAGAATATATTGTTACATCAGAATATATTGTTGCTCTATGTACCATACTACCATGAGCATTAACATGAAAGAGGTATTTCTGAATCACTTTAAGGAAAAAAAACCCAAAAAACAGGTAATGATTTGCAAGTCTAATTACATAAGCTGGTGTTAAATTGATCGAGTCTTACTATATAGAAGACCAAAAGTATTGCCTCTACAGTAAGGGAAAGATATTCTAAATATATATGGTTGACATTTAAGCCAAAGTGTTGAGAGGTTTGGATTAGTTCACACTGTTTGGAGGGCCAGATAGAAGTTTGTTGGTCTAATAGAAAAAGGATTTTATTCTAAGTGCTTAAGTTGTTCATCTTTGACTGGGTAGTAAGACTGCTGGTCTTCATGAAAATATGTTGTTTGGATATGATGGTTGAATCTCTTGTGAAATTTCCTTCTAGCCCTTTAGAAACATTCGAGGCATTTGACTGAGTCATTAAAGTGTTTTTCCACTGCTAATGTAATGCGTGTTTGTACAGTTCCACTATGTCTCCTGTTTATTCTATTTATTTTTTTCATATTTATTTATAAACTTTTGGATATATTTTGTACATGTTAAATGTGTAACATTAATTTGTCTGGACCCCCCTTTTTCAATTTTTTTCTTGTTCTCATTTCTTGAACTGTCATAGACAGGGGAAAACTGTTCTTTCTACACATTGATATCCTCAGATATCGCAATCCATTCCATAAGAATTTTTGCAGCCCTATTATTGACTAGCTATGAAGCACACAGAAGTGAGTGTGACAGCCTATGTAATTTAGAACACTTAATTTATCTATTATATCATCCACTGAGTGATAGCATAATTTGGGCAATTTTAAGTGTGGCATAACCACCCAGTGAGTGGTTAAAGATCTACAGTGTAGCATGTCTGACATACAGTTTGGCAACTGGAATTTACTCTCTTAAAAAACCCAAAAGATCTCTTGGAGAACTTCAACTTGGAATGCTTCCTGAGCACAACCAGTGTTTGTGGTACTTCAGTAAAACAATCCTGGAGCCTTCAACCTATTGTTTTAAAATGTTTGAAATGTTTATGCCACTGCATACACTGGGAAAATGTTCTTCTAAACCGAGATTTTTGAGCCATTCCTCATTTTTTCCTGACCCTGAGGTTAATATATATTCTGAAAGTCCTTTAGAAGCAGCTTAGGAGGTTGTTGAAGTTATGCTGGGTTAAATATTTTCTCAAGACTTTTTGTGCATTTTCTCTCAATTTTGTCAGAGCAGAGAACAACTGCTTAATACTGGGTATAAGTTTTCTATTTTCTGTACTGGTCCCATCACCATCATTGTTAAATAGTTTTCAGCTATCATTTAAGACTTGTTTAAGGTTATTTGACACTAACAGTGGAAAATTACTTAAATGGGGGCTTTGCATCAGTTTTGTTTCTGGGAGTCCCCACTCTTGGCAATTAAAGAGAACCTTGAAGTAGAATAGCTGTACAAACCTTACTGAATTTTGAATTCCAGCTTGTGTAGCTATGTCACATTTGCTTTAATCCAGAACAGCCACTTCATCTTCGACCTCTCAGCCCTGCTACTCAAGGGAAACATACAAAATACCTTCAAAAGATAATTCTGGAACTAAAATTCATAACTCTGCTGGGCACTAAAACCCATGGACTCAACAGAGACATTGGTTTTATGGCGCATTATATTTTTTGCCACCCCAAGATAACCTTTCCATGCTGCACAGGCAATAAATTACTTGTGTCCCTCTTCCTCTCTCTCTCTGTCTCTTTCTCTCTGTCTCTGTCTCTCTCTCTCTCTGTCTCTCTCTGTCTGTCTCTGTCCGTCTCTGTCTCTCTGTCTGTCTCTCTCTGTCTCTCTCTCTCTCTCTGTGTCTCTCTCTCTCTCTCTCTTGCCCTGTCTCCCCCCTCTCTCTGTCCCATGGGAGAAAACAAATGTATTGTATTTCCAATATTTCTCTGCCTCATATTTATGAACTATCTTATCTTTTAGTTTTTTTTTTTAGTTAATTGAAGTGGTGAGTTTGATTAAATTAAAACCAGAGCAATTGTTCTCAACTTTTATTTAGTTTGAAAGATTGCTAGGTCTACTTCAGACTGGAGGAAAAGCTTGGATGCCTGAAAACTTGTAATTTTTCCCGTCAAATATTTATTTTAGTCTAATAGAATATAGTAACACTTATTATAAATTGTACATATCTGTACTGTTAGAACACATAGCTAAAGCAATACTGCTTAATTCACATACTGATTACATACAACTATTTTCCCCCTTTTGGTTCCAGAAGTTTTATAGAAGTTCAGTCTCTTAATAAACAACATGTCCAGTCCAAAGTATGTGTATTTTTATATTTTTAATATTTTAATGTATTATTCTTGTTGGTGTGTGTGTGGTTTGTAAAACATTTGAGGCTGATCCAACTGAGGAGTGATGTGTGTTTGTCCTATTTCTTATTTTCAAACAAAAATGGAAGCAACTACTGGAATGAAATGCACTTGATCACAAATGTTCCTGTTTCCAAGGGGAAACACTAACTACAAAATTTGCTAATTTCTGAAGTTTCTTGGTGCTCAGTGATGTCCTCTGAAAGAGTGATAAACTTCAAGCTGTATCATCAGTAATTGAACTCTATTCAGTTTCTAGTACAGTCAGTAGTGCTTTGATAAAGTGGGAAAATGCTGACAGTTTCTAAGATAATCCTTTAAAAAGTGGTTGCGAGTGCCAATAAATTTTAAAACAAAAACTATATTGCTCAGAAAAAGCGCAATAAAATGATGTGTGCATTGTTGCACACTTTTCGTGTCAGAGATTCTTCAGTGCAAAAGCCCAAAATAAACAGCACACACTGTCTCTGCAGGTCCAAGACATCACAGGAGATTCTTCTGAATACACCCTTATGGTTTGGTGCTTATTCTTAGCTGGGAGAAACAATGTCATATATTTGGATCCTGTCTCTGTCTCTGATTTTATAAAAGTCAATAAAACAAAGGAAAGAAAACAAAGATGGTGCAGTTTTTGGACTCATGGCATTACGACATACCATCTGAGTAGGCAACACAAACAGCCTGCGGCATCGATCAACTTTAACTGTGGTCTTGTCATGTTTCATAAACCAGAGCAAAACTGGGCTTGGTCAGCGTAAGATACAAAGCCTGTAAGAAAACTGTTCATAATTCATATAATGGTGTATGTGCTTCAGCTATTGTGCATTGTGTTTAAAAAAACTATGGAATGTCTCATTACAGGTAAAGGAGATAATTTTTTTTCTCAGTGGGAGATGATACGAGAAGAAAACCAAATCTCTTCCTTAACATCTCCTCCTCAGTGTTTTTTTTTTCTCTCTCTTTTTTTTTTTCTTTTCTAGTTAGATTTCGTGAGATTTTTCAACATGTTTGCATGTATTTCTGATGGTAATCACTGTTTTTTTGCTATTAAATATGATTGAACCATATTTAGCTGCAATCACCTTAAGAAATTTAGGTTCACATCTGGCTATTTTTTCTGTGTATGGCTAAACAGCAGTACTGTCTTTTTTGTGTGTATGGGCCTACCTAGCAAAATTAAAATTCAGAGACATAAGTATGTGTTGCTTAATAACCTCAGAAAATTACTAATTTGTTGTAGGGTTTATTATTCATATTTAAAATTTCGATTTAAATCTCCATTATAACTAACACAGAATACTCTCAAGAATAGTAATTGTTAAATATGATGCTCATCTACTACTGACCCTGTAGAAAAGATTCAGTGCTGTTTCAAAATGCTCTTCGTTGTGACAAGCACTTAATCAGAGAAACACTACTGCCATAGCATTGCTCCTAGTTGGTCTACTGAATAGAAATCCAGTTACTACTACTGTTAGAAATCCAGTATCAATCCTCTATCTACCCTTTTGATTAACACAGAAACTATGTATAATTTTCATTATATAATGGTACCTCATTCTTCTAACCTAAACCCAGAATAACAGTGGAATTCAATTTTTTGATTACTTTTATTTTTTTACAATTAAATTTTATTAGTGGAACACAAATTTCATGTTTAAATCATTTTGTGTATTTCATTTATTTTATTTTGGTCTTCTATCACATTATTAAAAATAAACTTATTCTGTTCTTGTATATGCATAGTTTAGAAAGTTCTTAGGTTTTTTTTCTTTTTCTGAAACTTCATTTGCACAATGCTACTGTATTTGTCACACCAAAAGGAAAAATTTAAACCCATCGTTTCCCTTCTTCCAGTAGAATTTAATAAAATTATGACTCTTCTTTCTTGATAGGTTAGTGAAATTAAGTTGCTTTCCATTGTATATAAATAAAGTTTAGTCTTTGCTGTAGAAACCAAAGCATTTTTCTCAAAATCCATTGTTGAAGAAACAGTGGATTAGGGCAGGTTGAAGCACTGACCTGTACAGGATCTCTCACCTTGTATAACATTAATAATGGATGTCACTGTTTACTAGCCCTCAAGAGCCTACTTTAGAATATATTGCATGTACTGTGAAACTTGAATAAAGGCAGATGCTGAAGAAAAGGTGTTGTATACAATCAACCATATGTGCGTTTATTATTATAAATAGTGAATCCTGACTACTTTCTGGCCTTTTAGTGCCTTTCTTCCTATCCTCTAAAAATACCTCTCACTCTCTATTTACAATTTAGTCAAGTAGTCTCAATTTGGCATTTTTTTAATGTTGGATTTAGCAAAACTTTATTAATGTAATACATTTTGTGTATGACTAACTCATGCTTGGAGTTTTCTTAACAAAGTCATTAGAATGGAAATGCTATCCTTTAGCAACTTGCTAATGTCCTCATGGAGGCATAAAGTGGGGTTGGAATCCTTACATCCACAGTAGAGAATGTTGTTCTTTGAAGGAACACATTCACAGTCTTTTAAGTAACAGGCTTTAACTATCCCTGTGGCTCAGTTAGTGGAATTAAGACACTTGGTTTCTTTGTGTTTTCCAGTTTTCTTGGAATGTCAAGGTTCAGAACTAAGGTTTTGGTTCTGGGCTGCAGAGAAGAACTAGTCTAAAGATTCTAGAGTCTTCTGGTTTGTTCTTTACAGCTTGGTTAAGTTTTTCTTATCACTTGTTCTTTCTCCTCCTTTCTTCTTTCAGAGCTAATATACGTGCCCCATGTCTCTTTGCTCCCATAATCTTTGTCGACATGCTGCTTCTTTTCAGTTCTCCCTTACTTTAATCTGTCCTTCCCTAAATCACTCAGATCTCATCTAATGTTGGATCTTCCCAGACTCGCTATCATTCCTGACTTTTTTTTCTAGTTCTCTTTAGCCATTGTACTTCAAGTCACTTGAACCAACTGACTTCATATTAGCTGAGGTCCCAGTGAGTCCAACTAATGCAAATACTATCTTTATTTCATTCTGTCACTCAGTCTGTGGTACAGTGGTTCTTCAGTACCCTCTTTTGATTTCAGGCAGTAGTCCCACTGCCTTGGTGCTCAGTTCTCAGCCAATCTCACCAGTCAATCCAAGGCCTCTAACATAAATAGGCAATTTTATTTGTACCCAGCCCCAGACCTTTGCTGTCCATGCAGCCATTCTACTGCCACACAGATCCTCTTACGTTTGAGGTAATTCTGGATAGACTGATTTTGATCTCTAGTTCTGGAAATGTTTTACTCTGCATGAATTATACAGGGTGGATCTACGTTATCAGTTTGGGGTTTTGTTCTTAATTCTCTCTGCAGCCTCAATTCCTCTGTTTGCTCCTCAGTCTTTGGCTTACTCTAAATATAGATCAGCCATGCTGCCCTGACCTGGTTGTGGAGATCAAAATGGCTGTAGAGTGCATTAGAATTGAGAGAAAGAGACCTGGGTTGAAATCCATTCTGAATCACATTTAGAGTAGATTGAGCTGTAATGTCTTTTTTGCTTTGGTTTGTCTTTTTCTGACTCAATCTGACTTTACCATGTAAGTAAATAGCCCATACAAGGTAGACTGGCATAAGCAGAAGAAACATCAAGCCAAATAACCTTTCTCCTCATGCATTGACATGGACAATACTTGATGAAATTATCTTCCTCTTACAGGTAGAAGATGAAACTTAATCTGTGTTAATCTTCATGACTTTCTTTCCATTCATTATTAGGGTTCATTTAATGGGTCTTTAACCTGATTGCTTAGCTAAACAACAAAAATGAATTGCAGTTCCCACTATCTCAATCCTTGGTATTCTAAAAAATGCCTGATGGAAAACCAATAGTGTCCATACTGCATAATTAAGATTTGAGGAGGGACTTAAGAAATTTAGATTGCGTATGTCTGGCTAAAAAATCCCCTGTAAAGCTCTGTCTATTCTTCAGATAACAATCAGCACTCAGAAACACACTAATGTAATTAGGGATTCTAGATGAGTGACTTTACTAGGCCTTTTCAGGAATATCTAGCTGGTAGGATCTCATTCAAGATCTGATTTTTATCTGTAACTGTGCAGACACCTTAAGTATATTTTTTTCAGTAGGGCAGTGTTTATTAAAGGTCATGGGTTTATGTTATTGTGGACTGCAAGATATGGGATTAACTGCTTTTTAATGTTGCACCTTTATTTGCATCTAATGTAAAAAGAGCTACTATTAGGTGTGGGGAGGAATTCAGTTATTGGCTGGTCTGTGTTAATTCTTGGACTTCCAAGAAGGATGCAATTGAAAGACATGGCTGAGGAAAGACAGATGTGTATCTTCAAAGATTAGATTGATACAATGGGTTATTTCTGCATACTTGTATGGTCCCACTAATAATTTATATCTAACTCTGTCTTAAAAGACTATTTGAATAATAATTGCTGCAAACATTGCAAGCATATAAATGAACATGGCCACGCGTAACATGCAGAACTACATTGTCCCATTTATTTAAAAATGAAATTCTCTTGCTCTACACATCTTAACAGGTTGAATGTTCATTATAAACATAAATGAATGGGAATGTAGGTGGAAAGGTTAGTTGGATATTTACCACTGTTTACACCTAATAGCACAGCATATTACTCAGGATGATTTTTATTTGCTACTGTCATATTTTTGAAGCCAGGATCTAGTGCCTAAGAATTAGCATGTACAGAATAAACTTTCAGCTAGGTATTAATGTTGCCTAATTAAGATACCTGTAGTATTTCTCATATGCAGAAACTTGGCTTTGCAATATTTTCTGTCATTCATTTTTCTAGGTAATTTATGATGCTATCATGACTCCATTTAAAATTGCTATTTCATAAAAAATATTACAAAAGGACTTAGACCAGATATACAGATATTTAGATTAGTCATTGTTATTAAAATTGCTATACATTCAAGTTGCCATCTTCTGTTTTGGTATCAAACACTGAAATTTTTCAGAGAATGCCATTTGACCTTCAGGTCTAGTGAACAACTTGAGACTGGAAAACCACTGGATAAAACTAGTGAAACTTATATATAACAAAACAGGAGTGGAAAAAAGGAAATAATCATGTAACTGAAGCGGCACATATGGTGTATGTTTTTATTTTTTTAATTTGTACAAATAAAATCATATAACATAATATCAATTTGCTGTTGTATACTGTCAAACAGCATAGGGCTGCTCTTAGTTTCAAAAAAATGTTTTGTTTTACTTTCTTCCTTTTAGTTTAATATTGCTACTGAATAAAAAATGGTAGGACTTTATTTATTAGACAAAGAAGACAAAAATAAAATACAGCCACCTCTGGGTAAATCTTTCTGGTGAACAACAACAACAACAACAACAAAAGAAGATGCTTGCACTTTTATCCCTTGTGGATTTCTTTTTAATATTTCACAGCAATGAACATATGGCTGTTACTATCAGCACTGGTGTATTTGCAGCGATGCCTATCAACATCCACCAGAGAGCAGGGCAGCTCCAAAACCCACATCTTTTATGCTGTGGAAATTGATGGAGACAGCAACACAGCCAGCTTCTTGGCCAAACAACATGGAATGCAGTTCATTTCAAAGGTCAGCGCATATTTAAACTTGCTTCATTACTCCCACCTTTATGCTTGAGATTTTCATTTTTTTAAAATCAGTTTACCTAGAGGTTCCTTTAGAGACAGAAAAATGAAAGTGCTGAATCCTATTTTCATTTGGGGATATCAAGCTTTTTATCAAATTATAGAGGTGGCGTTTCAGAATATTTCATATCTGATCAGAAGGAAAATCCAAAAATAATTTTCTCTTTATTCAGGAGTCTTTCAGGCACTAGGACTGTTTTATTTATTACTTAATATTGTGCTCCAGTCAATCATTTTGAATTCAGACAGGAAAATGGAATTTTTATTTTTAAAAGGAAAAAATCCTGAGGAAAAATGCTATGGAATGAAGCAGATTTTATTATTTTTAAAAATGAAAATATGTCTTCTCTTCCTCTGCTAACTTCCATTTTTTTTAATCACAGCGCATTAATATGAAGACATATATTAAACAAAGGATCTTACATAAAATCATATATTAGTTAATTACAGGAATTTTTTTTTCAGAGCATTTCTGAGCTTGAGAAATTATGGCCTTGTAACACAATAAAAGAAAATGTTTTTCTTCCTTTAGACTAGTATCTCAATGCAGATATTTTCTGTGTAGGTACTCTGTGTGTGTGTGTGTATAAACATGAAGTATGTATTTATATTGCATTTTGCTTTTTTTTTGACTTTCCAGTGAAAGCAGGTTATTCCTGAGGGTTATGTTAGTACCCTGGGATAGAGGCTGAATAGAAGAAACACATTAATATCTTTGAGTTACAGTTACTGATCTATAAAACTGGACATGTATATCAGTGATATAGTGTTAAATTTTACTGTTCCTTCTAGTTTAGAAGCATATTGCATCAATTGTAGTAGGTCACAAATAAATTATTTAAACTTTTAATATGTTAATCTGTAGTAGCATCCATTCATTCACCTGAAAGTTCTTTGCCAATTTTAATGAATTAAGCCTTGAAGTGCTCCTTTTGCTTTTATCTCTACTTCTCAGATGTGAAAAGCAGAGGTAGAGTAAGTAAAACAATTTGTTCAAGATCCACACAGGAGGTCTGTGGCCCAGTGAGAAATGGAAAAAGCTTTTCTAAATTTTCAGTTCTGTACTCTAGCTGTAAGAAATTACCTGAAGAGAGAAAATGTAATGAGCTTATGAAGGAGAGGCAGTGGAATACACGTACTCCAACAGCCTCCGTGGTCTACCCTAGGCATGGAAGTCACTGAAGGGGCCAGAGGAAAACTGCACCCAGTTTTCTGTTAGAATGACGATGACACAGCCTTCCCAGTGTGTTCCCTTTAGTGTATAAATATTAAAATAGCCACAGACTCTTGCACTGAGGATGTTAATTAAAAAAAAACTCCAACAAACAACACTGAGGTATTTGACAATAAGTATTTCTTTAAATGGTGACTTCCATGATAGGGTTGCTGAAAAGGGCTTCTTCAGGGTTTAAGTAGCATGAAGGTACTTTGAACAAGGGGAATAGGTGACAGTTTCTGTTGCTGTGTAACTGGGGCACTATTTATAGATAGGTTGATAGAAAAAAAATTTGGTAGTATAACAGCCAGTCACACTGTATTTTTTGTTCTGTAATATTTATCAAGGAAAACACCTTTCTTTATTGCAGTGATTATGAATAAGAAAATAAAAAAAAAAAACGTAGAGAGATATGCAGGAAACATAGGAAGGGTTTTCTTCCTGTGAATTTGAATTATACAACCTGTTGTATAACTAGCAGATACCTTTCGAAGCATTCTCATTTCAAATACTGGAAAAAAAGCTTCTGTGGTATTTAAAGCTTATGGTCTTTAAGCCATGAGGAGCACTGGTAAAGTATTAAAGATTCAAATATGATTAAGCTTAGTACTTTTTCAAACTTTTTGTTGGCTTGTAATAAGCTTACAGCATGTGCTGTGTGATAAGACAAGATGATACTAAAATATTATTTGGAAAAATAAACCTGCAAAACATGATAAAACTTGTCAGTAGAATTCCTGGTTAGTCAGTAATATTAGTAGTATTGCAGTTGTGAGTTATGTTCCTATTTTAGGTTCCCATGTAACAAAGCATTTGAAACATATACTTAGGTTCAATCCTTTTTCAGAAAAAAACCCAAAACCTAATCATGTGCCTAAGTTAAATAGGATCTAGGTATATAATTAAGTGCTTTACTGGATAAGGTTAGCCTACTGAATGGGGTTCTTGGTGAAAAAACAGTTTTGTATGAGGAAAGTGACATCAAAGACTGAAAATGCTATCTTTTAAATATGCTACTGTCACCACAGGAAACAGACTCCTGTAGAATAGTAATTAGGTGTGACTGTGACACCCTTGGTTCAGCGTGTTGGCTGCAATTTAGAGTTGCAGTTTAAAGGCCTAACTTCCCTTTGGCATCAAAGTTCACTCTTATTGTGATACAGTGGATAAAGGCAGTGAGTTAAGTGTGCTGCTTTGGAGTGCTTCCTCTCATTAAATGGTGTTACTTATTAATATGCTGATGCTTGGCAACAGAGTAGGAAAATTAGAACTATGAAAAAGGCTACCGATTAGGTATCACACTGGAATGCATTATTGTATGACATTTAGTGTCTCTACTAAATCCAGAATTCTAAACTTTTGACATTGGTTGCAGTAGTATTTAATTTCACATTCTGTACCAGCTCTAACTTACTAATAGTATACATGAAGAATTCTTTAACACTTACTGTTATGATTTTTCTTAAAACCACTGACTTAAAGTTTCTGGAATCAAAACACTCATTAAATACTGTGCAGATACATCCAGAGTGTAGGAGAGTCTCACCAGTTCTAACCTAATCAAAATGTTTTGCAATTAAATTCTTACTTTGGTTCGAAGTTTTGCATTTCTAGGTGATAGCGTTGCATTCAGTAAATGTTAGACAAGGCAGCAGATACGAAATATAGTTATATGTCAGAGCTATAAATTATACTCAAGTGTATGTTAGGATTCTTTCACATTGTTGTATTTTGAGTCAGCTCAAATCCTTTATTTTTATCACTACTGTAATGTAGACCACAGCTGTCTTGTCTCTACTGCAAAAAGGACTTTTTGTGGTACTCTCAGGTGGCAGAAATAGAGGATATAGTGCTAGCTTCTTCAGTTTCATTCTCTTGTTTCCCTCCCCACTATATAAGACAGAGGCTGTAGAACAGAAACACTCTTTAGCATTACTCTAGAATCAGAGGGAAGGATGTGGCAAAAGAATAAAACTTGAAAAGGGAGTGCCTGCACACCACCTGTGGGCCATGAGGAACAATGTCTTTTTTGGCTGAATAGGGGTGGCATCCTTACTTCAGTGAAGTCAACAGAAAACCTCATATTGACTTTTAAAGGAGTGTAGGAGCACGAAAAGTTTCTATATAAATGGATCCGGGAACCAAGTATCACCAGTACTTACACTGTGTCAGAGGCTCATATGAAAACAAAGTGAAAAAAGTGCAGGTTTTATCTCAGTCTTCTAGCCCTCCAAAGTGGTATGTTTATTATCTTATTGTACATTTTGCTCCTATGCAGATACAAAAAGAGCAAGAAACTCTGGGGAAGCTGTACCTAATATCAGTTTATGCTCCACTTATGTAAAGAAACAGTGATCTTGCACAAATAGTTTTAATTGACAGCTCTCTTAGCTGAGATTTTGAAGTGAGCGCCAAGTTTCAGTGGTATTACAAGAGTAAAATAAAAAAAATGTATCAAGTTTATCTCTGGGTGCATTTTATCTTTTTTTTAAATTTGGATTATTTAAGTTTTGTGTAATGGTGAATTTGAATCTCAAAGTGAAATTAGGAAAGCTGGGAAGTGGTGGAAATGAAGTTTGCTGACAGTTATATTACTGATGCATGAATTGCTTAAAACCCTCTCTTTAATTGCTGAATCAGTCTTGAAGATTTTGATAAATACAAACATGTATATATATATATATATATATATACATGAATATAAAGCATAGATGAGTATGTGCTTGGATACACACACCCTCTATGCACTTAGGTAAGTGTATAAATGCAGGTATGTTACAAATTTAATTTACAAATTTCCTAGCTATATCGGATATTTATTCTCCATCAGCAAACCTCTGAAAAGTACTATACAAAAGGTACATGACGTTTGAGAGTTATATCTAAGAATTTGTCCTTGGTAATGTATGCTGGGAACACCTGCAGTGAAGTTCAGGGTCTTGATATTCCTAAACTTGTATGGAAACTCTAAGCAGGTCTTGGATTTAAAAAAATAAGGATTTGAAATGAATTATTCTGATCACGAGTTAGAAATTGATTGTATGTATATATATATATGTATTTAGACAGTAAAGTCAAGCTGGGCAGCAAACCCCACTTTTAATAAAAATGGGTTTAATACAGATACTTTCTGGGGATGAAAATAAGAATGCTGAATGACATTTTGACCTTAAACAAGGTTATTTAATATTTCTCTCTCTATTCTCTCTCTCTCCTTTTTTTAATTGCCCTTTTTCTTTCATTCTCTTTTTCATTTTCTTCTATTAAAATTTCATTTTCCAAACCACAGAGATTTTTAGTGATTTCACAATCATTTCTGTTTCCTAAAGTCCGTGTTTTCTTTATTAAGCTTCTATGGGTATTTTGCAGCCTGTAAATAGAGCAGATATAACATGATGTTTCTCAGTGTGTTTATTGGTCTTATTTTATGATAAATCCCTTCAATATTACTGTACCTTTAAAAGTTGAAGTATACAAAATCTGAGAAAATTGTGGAAATGCTTCTTGCTGAGCTGGACATGGGCTTAATAGGTCCCATTCAAGAATGACTGTTAATTCACATGACCTCACTTTGTGGGCAATGGCTTTGAATCAGTTATTTCCTTCTCAAGTTTTATATCACACCTTTAGCGTATTGTATTTGCTGCAGAGTAAGTTATGGGATGAGCATTTGCTCCTGAGTAATTGTTTCCCTTATCCCACTGCTTTTATTTATATGGAAAGAATATCTTATGTTTAAATTACTATTTTAAAATTAATTTTCTCCATATGTGATTGTTACAGAAGACAGAGTGATACACTAAACTCTTTAAATGGGAACAAATAGGATATTTGTTATGGGTTTGGGTTTTCAGTGGAGTCAATTCCTTTACCTTGGATTGATGTGAAAAAAAAAAAAAAAATCTAGGATTTTTTTAGCAGGAAAGGGGTTCTGACATTGTGACAGATACTTCTATTACTCTTCTCTCTGCCATGCTATGAAGGTACCGAAGTGTCCAGCAAGTCTTCTCGTTCCCCTTGCAGCAAAGTGATGAACAATCCCTGCTTCACACTGAAGCCTAAAAGCAGTAGTGACTGGGGAAAAGCTCACCTTCGGTGGTGTTGAGTTTAACACAGCTGGTGAATACTTGGTGATTTGAAAATACCATCAAGATGTTTTAAAACATGCTACAGAATAAGCTGTCATTGTTTTTCACTTGTTTACATTTGTGATCATAGAACAATTGAATATCCAGGAAGGGACCCTCAAGGATCACCAATTCAAACTTCTGGCCCTGTGCAGGACAACCCCAAGAGTCACACCATGTGCCTGAGAGCATTGTCCAAACGCTCCTTGAACTCTGTCAGGCTTGGCGCTGTGACCACTTTCCTGGGGATCCTGTTCCAGTGCCCAACCGCCCTCTGGGTGAAAAACCTTTTCCTAATATCCAACCGAAATATTATAATTGATGTTTTCTTTAATATGGCAGTTGCTAATTCATGCTATTTTTGTTTAAAAAATGATACTTTTCTCAATTATTCTGCTTCTGGAATGAAGTTTTCTTTCAAAGAAAGGCACATTAGTCTATCTATAACATAAAATTAATAACCTCTTTGGCCATTTATTGCAGTATTATTCTTTTGTACAGCTGTAAAATAGCAGCATCTGTTCTTTTAATATCAGCTAAGAATTCTTTTGAATCTCTTGGGCATTGTGAGTTGTAGATTCAGAAAGAGTGTACATCTTTTCCATGGTTCTGTCTGTGCTGTGTATCACCCTTCAGTTGCATATGTGACAACAGCTAATGTATTCACCCTTCTATCAGGTGAATACTCCTGTGCTTGAAAAGGGCTTTATAGAAATGCAGAGAATTATGAGCACTTATTAGTTATTACCAATTTGTGGTAATATACAAGGAAACTAATAATTTAATTGTTCTGATTGAAATAGTGAGCGTGATTCACAGGATATGTAAATTGGTATAGCCCTATTTAAACCAATGAAACCACACTGATATGTGCCAGCTGAGAATCAGGTCCCTTATCTTTATTTGAATAATTTAATGGCAAGCTGACCAGACTGTAAGAGAATACAGTTAATGGAACAATCCTGTATTGAAACTGGAATGTCATATGGAAGCTAGTAAAGTTAGATGAAATTTTAAAATCTTTTTTCCTCTCTGTTATCCTGTTTAGTAGACAGGTCTTGGACAGATCAAGTTTAAGCTTCGAAGTTTGGTGGCATAAGAGTGTATTTAGCAAACAATTGTGGAAAAATATTAGAAAGTATATTTTCACAATAATGCCAAAACAACTTTTTGATGACTTTTGGAAAAAAAAAAGTAAAAATACTCATTTTACCTCTAAGCAACTGGTATTATTTGGTGTTCTGTCTGTCCTTACTCTTGCCTGGTCTAGCGTTAAAATAATAACTGCAGTGCAAAAGAAAGATGAATGAAAAAGAGAAAATCACTGAGATTCAACTAGGTCTTGCTAATGAAGGAATGTTCCCTGTTAAATATAATGCCTGTCATTGTAAGGGAGTAGTATAAACATGGTTGCCAGTGTGGGGTTTTTTTTGGTTTTTTTGGTTTTTTTTGAGTGAAAGTATCTTAAATAAAATTATGAAATTACAAACTCTCCCTGGAACTACAACAAATGTTTCTTCTCATTGCATGTACATTTGGGACTGTAGCACTGGAAAATGGATATGAAACTCCATAAATGTGCCAGATGCTTGGTACAGGATTCCTGGCATACATTTAATACCTCACTATTTTTGTCCCTAAAAGGAGAAAAAAAGTCGAGATAAATTTGAATTTGGTTTAATTTAAGCATAGTAATGAGATAATATATGCATGTCTATTTTTTCAGTAATTGCCAGAGATGGGGTTTTTTTTGGTGATGCTAACATAGCTAACTGATGTCAATACATTGTGTGTGCATATATTGTATATGTGGAATCATATGAATTTCAGGTATGTGTGAAATACATGGTGGGCCAAATAATTTATTTCTGTCAATTTACTGTGGAGGGTCTTCTGTAGCAAGTGAAAGTGATACCTCAAGAGGCAGTTCACGGTTTCTTAAAAGCAGTTTGATTTTAAGAATTTGGATGTCAAACATTTGAAGTTATACAGTTTCCTGCATATTTTAAGTTATTTTACAAGATAAATTTTGCACCGCTGAGATCCAACTTACTTTTGTAACTGCATTGATAGCCTGTTTAACTTTTTAAGTTGATGTAATGACAAATTTAAGCTCTGGAATAAGGATTTTAAGAGAGAAGGGAGACTAAAAGGAGAAGGATTGCTTCACTTGAGCGATCATTGCAATATTTTAGAGTACTTGACTTAATTGTTTAACTATTACAATACCTTTTATTTGTGTAACACACTTCATTCTAGATTGTAAAGATTCCTTATCAATTTAAAGTTTAAAAGCGTTTCTGAACCTCGTTCAGTATCACTAGAGCTGTGAAACATGACTTCAATAAATTTTACTCACAAGGATTTTTGAAGTAACTGAAAATATTTGCATCTTTGATTTTTGTTCAGAGAATGGGTTTAAAGAAAACTAAGTTGGGAGAAGAGTACAAAATTTGCAGTGTTTTCTTCAAAATTAAATATCCCAACAAAACAAAAATTAATCTTTGAATGTGAAAACTTGTTTTTGAAAGTTAAAATTTATTTAAAAAACATATTAAGAAAGAAAATGCCAAATATTAGGCAGAAATTTTACATTTTGTCTTATACTTTTTAATTTTTTTTTAATTTCTTTTTAAAATTTTTACAAAAATTAAAGCATGATTGAGGTTGGAAGGGACCCTTGGAGGTCATCTAGTCCAACCCCTCAGCTCATTCAGGGCCACATGGAGCCAGTTGCCCAGTACTGTCTTCAGACAGCCTTTGAGTATCTTCAACGATGGAGATCCCACAGTGAATCTGGGCGACCTGTGCCAATGCTCAGTCATCCTAACAGAGAAAAGAGTTTTTCTTGGTGTTCAAGATGTTCAGAAGGCNATCTTTGATTTTTGTTCAGAGAATGGGTTTAAAGAAAACTAAGTTGGGAGAAGAGTACAAAATTTGCAGTGTTTTCTTCAAAATTAAATATCCCAACAAAACAAAAATTAATCTTTGAATGTGAAAACTTGTTTTTGAAAGTTAAAATTTATTTAAAAAACATATTAAGAAAGAAAATGCCAAATATTAGGCAGAAATTTTACATTTTGTCTTATACTTTTTAATTTTTTTTTAATTTCTTTTTAAAATTTTTACAAAAATTAAAGCATGATTGAGGTTGGAAGGGACCCTTGGAGGTCATCTAGTCCAACCCCTCAGCTCATTCAGGGCCACATGGAGCCAGTTGCCCAGTACTGTCTTCAGACAGCCTTTGAGTATCTTCAACGATGGAGATCCCACAGTGAATCTGGGTGACCTGTGCCAATGCTCAGTCATCCTAACAGAGAAAAGAGTTTTTCTTGGTGTTCAAGATGTTCAGAAGGCTCCTCCTGTGTTTCAGTTCATGCCCATTGCTTCTTATCCTGTCATGGGGTACCACTGAAAAGAGCCTGATTCCCTGGTTTTCATTTCCTCCCTTCAGATAATGTTACACATTCCCTCTGAGCCTTCTCTCCTCCATGCTATACAGTCCCACCTCTTTCAGCCTTTCCTTGTAGGAGAAATGCCCCAGTCATTTTTTCATCTTCGTGGCCCTTTAGTGGACTCTGTCCAGTAGCTCCACATCTCTCTTGTACTGAGGAGCCTGGAACTGGGTGCAGTACTCCAGATGTGGCCTTGCCAGTCTCCTGGAGTTTCCTGAACTCAGAGTCCTCACTCCTCCTCAGTCCTTTTTCTAATTCTCTTTTCTGATGAGCAAACCAAAGTTTCATGGTTTTTTTTTCCAGCTCTGGTTATCAGAGCCATTTTATATATTGATAAGACCAGTAAATTCAAGGCCACATTAATGCTGTAATAGCAGTTGCTGCAATAAAGTCCGTAAGTCCCATTTGCTACTCTTTTTAGGGAGACAATGCTAGTAAAAATACAAATAAAAGAATGTTTTGAAGAGGATAGTCCTAAATTGTCTGTCCTAAAAACAATAGTGGTAGGGAGAGATTGCAGTAGTTTTGAGGGGATAATAGCTTGGAAAAGTTAATGCTTCTTTGGAAATGTTGATTGAAATAGTAGTAGTATAAATGTTCTGTAACATTTTGCTTAATATTAAACTAGATTGAGCTATGTGGAATTTACAGTGATAAGACAGATATTCTTCTTGCTGCTTTGACTTGTGCACTTAGGAATTTTTCTATATATGGATCACTCTTTCTTCCCATCAAAAAGGTTTCATACCGTAGTGTGATCTGTCAGAGTCTGTGTAGACAAAAAGGAAGCAACAGGCAACTGAGGATTTTGCAGGCAGAAGCGCAGTAATAGGTAAGGGTAAAAATATTTCAGCATCAACTGACATGAAAGTTTTCTATAAAAAAATCCAGTAACATCTTCTACAACTTAAATCATTATCATCATCATCAATCAGGTTTTTTTCAAGAACTTTCTTCTCCATACAAAATAGCAGGTGGGATTATCCAGTGTTCCAGGGATGCCAGGGAATACCCTCCAATGCCAGGGAAGAAGTGGCTATGACGTACCCAAAAAGTGAGTGTACTTGCCGGTATAACTACTTTTTCTCATGGGCTGTAAAAAAAACAAGAAACCAAAAAACTAAGAAACCTAAATGGTTTTCCTTGGCATTGGTTTTCATATGGTGAAATCTTCCTGGAGAATCTCAACTGGTTTCAACATCACCTGAGAAAGCTGTTTTACCATCAGGATCAAAATTGTGTTCATCTTTATTGGCATGTGTTAGCATCTTCAAAGATTTTCATCATTCCTGATCTGTGAGAATTTCTAGCCAGTGTGTACAAGTGTGCATGTTATAGCATGCGCACGCACACACACACACATGCACAAGCAAGCAAGCACCTGTGTACACTTTTACTTGCACTTCTTTTGGGGACTAGCACAGCTCTGTGTGCCCTCTCTACATGTGATTAAATATTAATTAGGCTTCTAATATAAGCAAGTGAGTTCACAGGCTCAAGTGCTACATAAATAATGCATGAGGTACCCGAAGGCTCAGCCTGAGAAGCTGATTGGCCACCTTGGATTTGTATAATTATGAAGTTTCATTATTAACAGTGGAAGCAGTGGAGAGATTTGCCTAGCTTGAGGGACTTTGAAAGCATAAGCTGTCTCATTAGGGAAAAAGGGAATAAGGTATAATATGCAAACTTGTTAGTAAAAAAAAAAAAAAGGAATAAAAATTAAGCATAGCTCTTCAACAGGAGTATTTTCTATACATATACAAACTTTTCTAAGTGTATAAAAAGACTGAAATTCAGATAGGTGAGGTCTATATTACAGCTATTAAACAGTTTTGTTTGCAAGAGGTCTTGCTTAAAAGCTTTTGTACCTGGCATAAAACAATCCTTAATATTTTACAGAAAAATCCACAGGTAGCTTAATGGGTTCTGCAAAGTGAGAGGTACGGAGGTGAAAGAGAATGAACACAGTCCAGGGTTCTTGCTAGAATGTGTGTTGTGCATGCAATTAAATCTCAAGGTCAAACAATTTACAGACAATTACTTTTCTAACATCTCCAGAAATGCCTGCTTACACGTCTTTAATTTTAAATGATACTGATATTCCAATTCTCCCCAAAGGTTAATGCTGACTAAATCCAGCTGTGACCTGACACGATGCGACAGCACAGTGCCTAATTATCCTCTGGATAGTCATTTACTTTAAACCATTAAAGAAATAGGCTGAGAGGAAGATTTAGGACCCAGAAAAAATGTTAGCCTGACTTCTTTCTTCTTGAAGATGGGATGGGCTGAAAAATAAAAATAAAATCTTGCTAAATGTTAGCCATTTGCTTTGATGGCAGAAAATTGTTCATCCCACTCTGTTTTTTTTACAGGTTAAATTGCTAACTAGTTCATTTTATCCATTGCCTACGGCTGGTGCTAAATGTCAGTGACAAATTTTGTACTTGTCTTGAAGAATGAATTAAGTTATGCACAAAAGCTCTAGTGCTTTTTTTAAGATGAGCGAATTGCAGAGGGAAAAAAAAAGTTGCTCATTTGAAAAAAGGATTATTTCGATTAAAGGCCTTTTCTATTGTAGTGGAAGACAGGTAGTGGTTTAAGATAATTCTGACAGTTACCTCCCACAGAGGCTGCAGTCCTTTACTAGAAATTTCTTTGAGAGCACTTGCATCAGATTATGCACTATGATTGTTATCATAAAACCATTTGTGACAGTAAAGGGGGGGGAACAATTACAGAAAATGGCAACTATTATTCATTAGCTAAGGTAAAACTGGTCTTTTTTCAGTGAGGTCAGCATTCCATCACCTTCAGAAAACCTTTCTGTGGTTTATAGCAATGGCAATTAAAACCCTCCAAAGTATTCTCTGCCAAATGTTGGTAAGAAGGAGCAGTTCATTCAGCAATTTATATTGAGCAGACCTGGCACAGTCTTCACAATCCATCTGGTTCTCCGTTGTCTGGCTCTGCTAGCACCCCATTATCTCTGAGTGAATAAGGTATCTAAGAATGTTTGCTGCTGTCATAGTGTTTGAAACTCTGTACTGGTTTACTATCCATAAGCTAAGCCTAAGGGAGGTCTGCATGTTTGTATTTTACTTTATTTGATTTTATTTTCATGTGCACTATATCCGTTTATTGGAAATCTAAAGAGATCTTAAAGTTAAGAGTAGACTTTACAGCTACTCTGTTACTGGGGGGCTTCATTAGAAAGTCTAGACCACTCACCGGCTGAGGTGGCATAAGTGATACTCTGTTGTATTTACAGTGCCTAATTTGTTCTAGGCACAATTACTACTACAGGACAATAATTATTTTTACTTTATTTTTCTTGGATTATGGAAGCACCTGGTATTTCCAACTGTAAGCGGAATGCAATTGTGCTGTGCACTGTACAAAAACACAGATTTGAAATAAATGTTTTTAGTGGCACCCACAGGTTTTGGCAGATACTATTCTCCTCTCACTGTGTGCATAAATATTTTCACTGATACCAGCTGTAGAAAGTGATATGGTAAATGCTAATCTCAGTACAGTCATAGCAGTCACAAATGGAAGTTAGATCTGTAATTTCAAGTTGAAAGCTGAAATGAAAAATCTAGTGATTATGCACTACTGCCCTAAGCTACTGAAAGATTCCCTCTTTCTTTCTCCTCTACACTCTCATTCTCAGGCAAGAGGATAAGGTTTCTTCCCCAGGAGAAAGAAAAAATACAGATTATCAGTTTTCTGGTGATAACAGTGCAACTCCTGAAGACAGTCTAGCTCTAAAAAGCAATACGTGCTGGGATACATCCCACCTAACTGTGGATGTATAAAGTGTAGATGTCTCAGTCTGAGCTAGTCATTTTTGCACCTATTCTAGCGAGGAGAGAAACATGTATGATCAGATGCATCCCATGTAATTTCAGGGTTCTATTTAAGATGAGATGTATTATCCTCTGAAGGTGCTTGGTTCTTTCTGTTAACTTCAAGAAAACCCTAAACTTTGTTGCAGTTTTAGGTCGATTTTCCTGTTTCTTAAGTTTTCATCTCTGGCTTGCCTGCTTACACTGGAAGAATTCATTTCCACTCTCTGTGCATGAAAAAGTGTCCCTCAACATTTTTATGAAGGATGTTTCTCTGATGCATTTTTTTTTCCATTTGTAAATACCCACACTTTGACCTTCCCTATAATAAGCTAGTTGGAGCACCTTCAGTTCCATATTTTTGTTTATTTTTTTAGACTCTTTCATCACTTATGTAGCTTTCTTCTAGGTTTTCTATTTGACACATTTGTTGCAGTGTGAATAAGTGTCATAAAAGGGGTCTGACCAAAATTTTGCATGGGGAGATACCCTTCCCTTTTTCCATTTTGTGGTATATGAGAATTTTGTTAACTGTTAGTGACACAACATTGCATAAAGAAATTAAATTATATTGACAAAGATAAGCAAAAATTTTGGAGTTTTGCTCCCAGTTTCCTCTTTCATTACATTAGACTGCATAAGTGACTATATTTGTAGCTGTACATTTTTCACTGTGACCCTTCAGCTGGGTGGTTGAGTTGCACTCAACTCGCTGTTTATCATCCTACAAACAACTCTGTGTTCTGTTAGCTCAACTTCCTGGAAATGGTGGCTAAAAAGACTGTGACATTTGGCCAGCAATTGTTCCTTTTGGCATCTACTTAACCCAGCATTGCATATCTTTTTGATGATTTGAAATCTCAGTAAAGAAACTACTGCACTTTGGAACCTGTCAGTGAGTCAAATTTGCTACATCTTAGTGGCTTACACAAATTTAAGCATTTCACCTAAGCCGTGCAAGCAGGCAATTAAGAGCAAGAAAAGCATCTTCAGAGGGCAAACCATCTCACCAACTCCAATGTCTAAGCCGACCAAAATTTAAATTAAGCAAACAAATCACAAAAAAAGCACAAAATGAAACAAAAAATGCCTTTTCACATGCAGCTACTCAGAAGAGAAGGAGTGAAGGTGAAAACAGCTCATTGGTAACAGATCAATCATATTCCACAGACAGTGTGCAAACTGTGGAGTGGGCATTTTTCTCTTCACTACCTGCTCAGTAGATCTTAGAAACTTGTCTTATACTAAATATTTAACTTTTAGATGGAAAAAAAATACATGGAATGAATATCAATCTGAAAATGGGTTTCTACATTTCCTGTTTTTTTTATTTGAGAACTAGGAAAATGTTATTTAAGGAAATGTAGTGGTCTAATATGTCAAATATTATGTTCAGTTCTGAAGAGTAATAGAAACATTTCAATTTCATATTTATTCTTAGAATAGAATTCTGGAAGCTATATCTTTTCCTTATGGCCATTTTTCATGTCTTAATTATTAAATAGTCCCCTGGTAAATTTTATGTCTTACTAAATGTTGTAATTATGTTCAACTGAAACCTCCAGTTTGGGCTATAGAACTTTCTGCTGAACCCTATTTTCAGTCCCAGGACAAATCTGTACTGAATCATAGTTTCTGATCCACAGACTGTGCTTCTCTGAGAGCATTTACACAAATGGCAAAACACATACTCGTGAACAATTTCATTGCTGATACAGCTGTAGCTTTGAGAACCATCTTCCCAGTATTATTGCTTCATAAAATAACGAAGAATTTGCAAAGGGCTGAATGTGAATATGCTTTGGTATCTTCAATATTTGAAATATTTCCAGTGAATAAATTTCAACTAATTTTTTGTAAATGTTAGAGGAATATATATGTTTAGTACTAAGAAGTACAGAACATATCTCTGTTTAATTTTGTTTTCCTAGTAAAACTAAATGCATAAACTAATGCAAAATGTTCTGCTTTCATCACTTCTGTTTAGCAATATACTCTGCGAGCATTTGGATTGAGATCAGTGGGAACTTTTGTGGAATAAGTCAAAAACTTTTTGTAAAGATAGGAAAGAAAATAATTTTCCTCAAAAACAATACCAAGAGGCAAACAAGGTGTAAATCTCTCACTATATATTCTGATTAATGAAATGGGCACAATACAAGAATGGGAGGGGTGGTGGTGAATAAAATTCAAGTAATCAAAGTAAATCTATTGATATCATTAACGTAGCAACAGGTAATTATTTGTAGTGGGAATAAGCTGGGATATTAGAAACAGCACACATGTTCCTTCCACAGGTTTTATTGTGTTTAGAGTGCATCAATGATTTGAGATTTCCATTTTTCATATTGAACTCATTTCAGGGTAGATGTTTAATTTCTTTCCTGCAGTGCTACTCCTCATCTGTTGAATCAAAGTGTCTGGTAACCTAGAGTATCAACAATTTTCCTTCCTCTTTTTCTGTGAATATTTTTTCCTCTCAGTAATGAATTAATGTTATATTGAGGCAGAAGTAAATGCAGAAAGCAAAAATACCCCTTTGGCTGCAGGTTCAGGTCCTGACGCTGCTCCTGATGAGACACCCAGTGCCACAGGGCAGAGACCACAAGTTGAGAAGCATCACTGATCTCCCTCAGCTGAACATGCCTAAGAGGCACATTTGTGACAAAAAATGATTATAAGAAAGAGAAAGGATGCATGCTGTTTATCTGGAGAGAGTCAATCTACTCGCTGCTGGCAGCAAGGTAGTAGAAACCATACAATGTGCAGCCGTGGACAGAATAAAAGCCAGTCAGTGAGGTTGATACAGTAATAATCGATAATATGAAATAGATGGTAAAAAATCTTGAACATCAGTGCATCCCCATACAATGATTGGTGAAATCTGCTCTTCCCAAATGCAGATTTGAACTCAAACTGGTGCATTTTGAGGTTGAACTTTGTTGATGTTTTACTGAAGAAAAAATTTCTATGCATAACAAGAATTCCTCCTGTAGATTTTTAAAGTGCTGTAGTGATTGGACATTGTAACAGACACTATGCAGGTTTTTATTTTGTTTTGGTTTGGGTTTTTTCTGAATGAAAAATACTGTGTTTCCACCTGAAAATCCCTGTTGACTGAAATATCTCACTTGGTCATGCTTCTGAAAAGCTGTTCCAGTCCCATTTTTTCTTTCCTCCTTTCTAACACATTTATCTTGATCCTTGATTAAGTGATAAGTTTAATCACTTTCTACTTATTTTTTTCTGGATAATAATAATCAGTTTTACACTTTCAGATCATCTCTCCTGAGACTTCCTTGTTAGCCCACTTCACCTCAGGATAGCTCTGGGCTGTTTGGAATATTGTATCAACTCTTAATGTATCCTTGTGGATGACCCATTCAAAAAAATATCCAGTTACTCTCAGGTCCAAAACACAGCCAAGCCTAGAGTAATCTTAAGCCTAAGCCTTTATTGTGATGTAAGTGATGTAAGGAGCCCCAGTTTTGGATAGGTTCTTTCACAAGGAGATATAATTCAGTTTTATTTCTAGTAGAAATTAAAGTTTTATTCTTGCTTTATTATTTTTTAAAATTTGTGTTACATAGATTTGCATGTCTCAGTTGTACACCAGTGAAAAAATAACATTAAATGTATTTAGAAGTTTTTGGGTAGCTCCAGCTTCAAGGATGAGGAAAAGGGAGCGATCATTGCCTTGCTAGTTTTCCCCCCCCTGTTATTTCAAATTCACTACATCCAGGAAAGGACACATTTGGACGTGTTTGGCAGAGATTCCTAAGTGTAACAGAAGCAGGATACAAGCAAGAACAAAGTCATATTATTTTAATTTTCCTTTTTAAAATACTGTCTTGGCATTCTGAAGGTAAGGACATTACATAAATAGAAACTGTATTATGCTATGGTGTTTATCAAATGCTCTTCATCTACTGCACCACCTCCATAAATCCACCAAAGCTGTTATTATTCGGAGGTGGGAAGGTGTGGAGAATGGAGTGAAAACTACAGAATGATTTAACACACTGGGAACTTAATCAATAAGACTGTTGCAGCAAACTCCCAGGAAAGAGTGCTGTTTTCCATCCAGATGATAATGAGGCAGACTAGCAGCAACCTCTGGAGGAAGAATGCCGGAGCTGTGACTCTGTGGTACAGCTTTGCTAGTTGCTAATTAGTAGTTTGAGGCCAATGAGACCCCTTTTTGCTGTACTTTCTTTCTGGCTCATCCCACATACCTCTTTCACTATTGGGGTCACTGTGCTAAGTTGGTTTCTGGAAGCCAGATTTAACAACAGTGCTAAAAATCTAAGTTTACCTTTTTTCTCCCTCCTTTGTTCTTGGCATTATTTGTACAAATGTATGGCTATATAGCATGTAATCCTTCCTCACATTGCAAAAATACTTTCATCTTATTCCCTGTGCCTTGTATCCCAAATTCAGATAGCTGAACTTATTTTGGAGCTTGACATCTGTTGTCTGACTGGAAAACATCAAAAAAGCCTAGCTGGATAAAAGTTTAACATAACTGATATTTGTGATGTGCAAATTTAAATAGTTTTAAGTAATATTAGATGAAGAGGTTGGGAATGCTTGCTTCATGGTACTTAAACTCAGTATTGATTTTTATCACTTTTATCTGGAGTCTAAAAACAGAACAGGGGTCCACTTGAACAGAACTGAAGCTCTGCTGGATGATGCCACTATATCTGTATCTTTGCAACACATATAAGAAGTAGAGAGAAATTAAGTATTTTCTCCATTGCCAGAGAAGAACCGAGGCAATGGAAAATGAAAGTGAGGTCAAAGGTGTCCATAGAGCAGATGGCCATAATGCAATGTTGGGCACTGCAGTTTAGTAGTCCAATGAATCCAGGCGTTTGAAGGACATTTTATGGGACTATCTAAAAGCATGTCATAGGTAAGAGTGAATTCATGCATTATTTTGCTAAAACATGCATAAAAACCACTACATTCAGTAAAAAATACAAGATGACGTTTGTTTTAACATAGTGAAGATGAATAGTAGTCAGCAGCAGTCCTTCCAGGTTTCAGGTCTAGTAGTATCACTTCTACACCACCTTACTTCTCTAAGGTTATTTATTTCAAGGTTCTTGAAAGAAAGATTTTCTTAAAATGTTTTCCTACACACTTTCCAAACTTAATACTAAGAACAGAACATGTGAATAAAATTCTCTTTATTGATGATGCTTAATGGCTTTTGTTGCATTTAGTTTTGGTTCAGTTATTTTTTTTTTCTAATTATTTTGTTTTCCTGACTCTTGATTGTCTCATATTTTTGCTAACCTTGTCATGACTCTTGTAGTCATCCATAGCACCAGTATGATAGCAAAGAAAGCAAATGGAGTTACTGTACCTCTGTGTGAATGTATTTTCTCCAGTTTCACGACAAAAGGCTTGAGACTAAAATTGCTCATTTGATTTTTTTGTGATGAGAGGTCTGTACCACCTTTGATACTTTGCCACAGGAGATCAAGCGTTATGTAGAAAATATTGCATTAACTAGAACTTACAAGTGTAAAACATGTTTTTCCAAAGATGTATTTACACTTTGGAGAAGTAACACAGATAATTTATTTTTTTTGCATTGAATTTAAAAAAACCCACATTTTAATCACTTTATCTCCTAATGAGTGCATGGAATCACCCATTTATGTGGGTTCAAAAATATTTCTGTTTTACCTGGAAATTCAACTCATGTATGCAAAATTGCCTAGAAAACTCGATTTGGATACAGAGTTCCTGCAGAAATTAGGCATTCATTCCTCTAGGCAACTCTCATTTTTTGAGCCTAAAAGTAGAACATTCGCAGTATAATTTGTAATTAATAAACCTGGCTGGTATTTAGAGACTACTGACAATTCCATTGATAGTATTCTTTTCCTTGACATTCCTATCTGTCTTGTCTGACCTTCAGTACTAGAATTTCTGGTGGTCTTGTGTTTTCATAATAAGCTGTTTGGTGCAGAGACCTCTATTTGTGTCAGTGTCTGGGGTAACAGCTACTGCTTTGGTTTCTCCATTCAGAGCTGGCATTGTAGGAGGCAAGTATGCCATAAGTTATTTCTTTGGTACTTGCAATGCCTGTCATCTCATTCTTCGATGCTCCTTCTCATCAGTGACTTATGCTGCAAAAAGGTTCGATATCATGTTTGTATGGGAGGGTTTACTAACACTTTTTACAAAATAGGAAATATCTTCATAACAGAAAGAAACCAGCAATATGTTTTATTCATTGGTACAATGAAAATTTTAGTGCAAATACAGTTTTAATTTGCATTTCAGCACTGGGCTGTCAAAATGGCATATGGGCAGAAATAGCAGACACCAGATCAGGAGTCATTTCTGGTAGGCACCACAACAATACATGCATGGGGACATGTACACACATGTACATGCACAATTCCTAAGTATAGTCTTTATCCTAAATTGATATCCATATATTGCTCATGAATTACAATGATTTTTATTTGTGAAACAATTGTAATTTAATTTTCTTTTGTGCCTTGACAGGATATAATTATTTCTGAAATGTATAATAGGATCAAAGCATATTTCATTATTAAAGAAATTATTGCATTATGTTAGTGCCCTCCTGACTGCATGAAAATGTTAATCCAGTTTAGTTATATTTTTTCAAGTGAACAGTTTTTTCTTATGAAAATTTTTTGAAATTAATTGTTTGCTTTCTCCCAACCTCTGAGGGGTCTATAGCTTCAGAAGATATCAGACAAAGGATGATGACATGTAATGAGAGCAAGATTTAGCTATTAAACTTCCTTTGACTCACTTTAAATATTGATTAAAGAAACACTTCTGGGCAAATATTTATATTGAGCAATAATATAATTCTGTGATTTTTTTTTTCCCACTTTCTGAATATCATTATGCCTTCAGTAATTTAGCCTAGAAAAATACATTATTAGCCATGGGTTATATGAAAAAGTCCTAGGTAGATGAGACCAAGAAAGAAAAGTAAAATTTTCCAGCAGTGAACCATCATTCATAAAATGCAAAGACAGTCTGTGTTGCGCAGCTTATATCTTGCCTTTTCCAGGGTTTAGGACTGTTGTACCTGGGATATTGGCTTCGAGCAATTTCTAATATAATGCTAATGTTGTGACAGATACTAATGAAACCATGCTATTTCTAGATAAAGCTGATATTGAATACATAGGTAGAAGAGGTAATTTCCTTATTCAATTTCTTAATGAACTCAAGGGGGATGGAGGACCCTTCCTGCATCTGTGACTATCTCCTAGATTTTATTAGTTTTTTCAACAAGTATAAATTTATTTTCAAGTTTTGTTTAATGGGTATGTAACCATAACAGCTGAACCTACTTTTTATTTAACTGAGTGATCCTTTGTAGGAGAAAAAAAGCGTGCTAAAAATTTTCAAAAAACCCTTTGGAGTGCCTAAGAAACATCAATATATTTGTGTTTTAAAATTTTATCCAAGTTTTTAATCTTATGGTGAAGAATCCAACTTGTGTGCTAAAACAGAGGGCCCAAATATGTATATTATACATAATATTTGAGTATCATCTGAGTGTGAAGGCTGTGTGTGATCTTAACGACTGTTTTTTATTTCTTTAATTATGTTGAACCTTTGGTTACTAAGCACTGCAAACATTCAGTGGAAGTTTGAGGTATGCAGGCTGAAGAACACTGTGAACCCTCCGCACCTCAAGGCAGCACGCTTGGCTCAGCTGTCACATGCTGAATGCCTTGCTTGTCTTACTTGGTGTTTCTGGTCCAGACTAAGAACCAAATATTGCAGGGGGGACTAAAGAAGTGCTTGCTATGGACTTGACAGGATATAAATCTCGAGAGAAGTAGATGAGAAAGGAAAGGAGAGTGTGAAGCCAATTTTCCCGTTATATATGCTATATCCATTGATCCTTTCACCGAGGTTGGATCTCTGACAGAGATTATTTTTGCTTTAGGTGGGAAAATCAATACAAATTTAAGAGACATTAACATATATTCTTATTATGCAAAATTATTAAAAAGATAATTTTTTTTACCCATAAGAAAATTTTTCCTTGGTCAGTGTCTCAGTTAGAGTCCATGTCTAGGCTGCTGCTTAGTTTTCGAGGAAGCTGCCTTGATTTAGGAGTACTACAGGATTTGGTCTATTGCCTGTAAATACTTTATGAAATAGTCAAATCAGTTTTATCTTATTTGAGGTTGTAATACATATTTCACATGATTGTATTATGGATGCATGCCATGACAAAAACATGGCTGTATGTTGAAATGTCATCCATATGTCCATGTTTCAGTACAGTTGAATTTTGCAATGTTTAATCTGAATTTTGAACTAATTTTTAATAGTTAATTTTAGATTGTGTTAAAATAACATATTTATATCATCTTTGATTGCTAATATGTACTATTGATTCCTTCACCTTCAGTCTTAGTATCTTACTGGAATATAGTTTCTTACTGCTCTAATTCATATTGTCCTCTGTCAAGTAAGAAGTAATGTAACTTACTCTTCAGACCCAATTATGAGAGGAGTAATTACTATTCTAATTGAGAGTCAATACCAAAAGTCATATAGTGGTTTAAAACAGAGAGGAAAGAGATGATGTAAGTACTCTGTAATGAAAAACTCTCAAAAGTAACCTAAGTTTCAAAATCTTTGAGTGGTAAACTAAGTAAATAGGTAAATACTTGAGGTGCCTTTTGTTATCTCAAATAATGCAAAACCATATTCTTAGAAATATGATCTGCCTGCTAAAATATGGAGGTGAGCCTAAAGTAATATTCTAGGATAGTGCTTCCTGCTTTTGTCAAAGAATGATTTGGCCTTAGGGATTAGTTCACAGTCTGGCTGAAGCAAGGTTTTTTCTCAAACCAGTGAAGGTAAAATAAGCCAGAGGTGTGTGGGTGTGCAATAGCTGCAACTTAAAATTCTAAGGTTATACAGATGTCTGTAGGAAAAACCCAACCTCTGCATGAAATAAAAAATATAGTTTTAATTTGTCTCAGGAATTACAGTGATTCTACTATAATTCATCAAAGAAGGCATTTGACAACAAAGCAAGTGCATGCTAAATATGATGTTTCTGACTCAATATGGAGGTTTATGCTATCACAGTGTAGCCAAATCGTTTTTTTCATTTAGTTTGCAAGCTACTCGAAAGTACAATAAGATGTTACTGTATTATTGATGTCTAATTTTTTAAATTTTAACTGTTTTTTTTTCTCTCTGGTTAGATATTGTTCCAAGTTTTTATGACTGTAAGATTCTGAATGTGGTGGTGAGTAAAGGCATATCTAATTCTAGCATGTATCTGGCCATTTCTTTCCTTCATGTTTTCTGTTAGTGTTTCTGACTTAGAACATTCCTGTAATTCTGTTCCTACAGCAAGTTAGTTCTGCACATATCTAAGTTGATAGATCTCTTTCATGTCCAATTCCATTTTTCTTATATTCACAGTGGCAGATTCTCAAAACTTTTGGAGTGGCCTGAGATAGTCCTAGACTTATTCTCGCCTCAGTTTCTTTTTTCGTATTTGTAATTACATAGGCCAATTTAATTTGAATGTCATGATGCTAACTTATTTAGCTCTTATATTTGTTGCTTTTGATGTTCAAAGTATCTTCTTCAAATGTCCAGTATTCTCTTCCCCAGATTAGTGGCATACTTCAGTTAGGTTTCTCCTTCCAGCATAGAAATGGAGCAGCTTCCTTTCTTGTTGCTGTGACATTTCTTGTAAGCAGATATTTAAGTCTAGTTTTGCTTACATTTGCATATATAGTTGCCAATCTGGACAGCATCTTTACTGACAGCAAATGTGTAAGGTCTTTTTTTTTTGTTATCTTGCCTCTGCTATCCTCCATGTGGTTTTGGTCCTGTCTGTGGGAAACTGGCTGTGAAAAACCGTGGCTTCTACTACACACTGTACTTCATTAGTGTGTAGTATCTAGTAGTGTGTAGTTGCGAATGACTGCAACTCAGATAATAACAACACAGACATCTGTTGAACTCCAAAGATCAGAATGTTTCCTCGGGAAAATGTAATACCACAAGTAAAATGAGATAAAGTATCACATGAAACTGAAAAAATATCCTTGATGTAAAACGAGAGTTGTTAAATCTCTACTCATTACAAATTCTCTGAAGATGTGTACGACAACAGGTTTAAACAGCACTTCCAGTAAGTAACTGCAAGAAAAGATATCTCAGAATAAAGACATTAAGTGGTGGTGTTACTTCTTCTGATAGGATGACAGTCACTTAATGTTTTCAGTTGTTCTCAGTTAAATTATCTAAGAAGACTAGTTATATTAGAGAAATTCAGAGACTATTCCATTCCACATAAATTTAAATCAGATGCTTTTTCTATGCATTTTATAAGCAGAGATGAAAGTCTAAAAGTGTTTGGGAGTTGTTTAAAGGCAAGTTTAAATATTGCATGTTGGGGATCTAGTTGAGTCCTTTTGCTGAAATCCTAGTGGGTCTGGGACCTTGGACAGAAGACTTTGGAAAGCTGTTGCTGACCAATCCAAAATTAAAAAGTAATTTATTTTGCTAACTAAGAGCAAAGTAAGACCAGAAAGATGCTCAGAGAGAAGGAGTGCCCTGATATTGTGGACATGATAGAAGATCTGCAGTGTTGTATAAAATACAACAGCAGAGCAGCATTAGAAGACCAAAGGAAGCAACTGTAACGTCCATAAAGATTAAAAAGTCCAGAAAAAGTCCACCTTTTGAGGAAAAATTGTAAGAATGGAACTGCATGGATTTGCAGTTTTCAAATTTCAATGTTTTGAGGCTCTCACAGGACTCACTACATGAGTGCTACCTCAGAGAGTACCCTTCACAGGATCAGTAGTGGACAGTGCAGTCAGAGATGACTTAACTGTCAGCTTGGAATAAACAGGACATAGAGTGATTTATGTCTGAACAAAAGAAATAATGACATGCTGTAATACTATGGGAAAACATTATGGGAAAACCTGAAATAGTCAAAAAAGGGAGATTATATTGTGTGCTTTTTCATTCAAAGTGTATGTTAACTGTGTATTGTTCACTAGAAAAAAATTATGATCTGCAATAGAATCTGGAAAGAAATCCCATGATAAAATTAAAAATTCAACAATCCTTCAAACTAATCTCTAAGTTAAAGTTTTGTCCTCAGAGGGGTAGGGATCTGATTAGGGAATACTTGGGAAATGGCTGCTAGGAAGTAAAGATCTCTACAAACTCAGTGTACACTTAATTGACTTGCTTTTTCAGGAGCCTTGTCAAAGGTGAAATATGGACTGAAATTGTTAGTCATGCACACTTTTTGCAGAAAAGTGTGAAAATTATGAAAGAAAACTATGGTGATAAGAAGACAGAGATGAGAAAGTCCAATAGAAAAAATATGATATCAAGGATATCAAGTGAAAAAACATGTTAGAGGTAGCTGTTTCAGCCTGTTGCATATGTCAAAAAAGAAGACCAAGTTGGAAGAAAGATTCTTATTGATACAACCTGTAAAAGATCCATGGGACCAAAACTGGAATAGATTTGAAGCTGGTTTTGGGCTGAGACTCTCACATTTCCAAGAATGCCCTTTGGAAAGCACTGTAGGTAAAATACCCTTCATATACATCAAGTTTATTTTCTCTTGGCACAGTAAATTTAACATCTGTTAATCACCCATATTGTAGCAGGCATTAATTCAAACATGTTACTAGATTAAATGTTCTGATTGTCACCTTGAAATGCATACACTGATGATAGGTACTGGTTTAGCAAAGGGAATTAATGAGACCGTAATACACAGAGGATACAAGTCACAAAGGACCAAATCCATCACCTTTAGTTGCCCCTGGAATATTTGTTGAACTGGCTGTATATTTTATGCTTTGATGTGCTTCCTGCTCGGATCTGAGAGGACTGCTATATTCTGTATTAATAGTAGTTTCCAGAAAAGAGGTCTTCAGATCTAACAGTCATTTTTGGCTTGGATCTCTTGAATTTCTCTCTCAGTTTGACAAACATGCTCAGCAGACATACAGAACTAAGAAAATGGAAAAACCCCCGGTTGCAAAACCAAAAGCCTGGGAGGAAAAAAAACTAGATGGAAATACTTACCAGAACTGCCAAGTTCCCAGACACTAGAAGTACTTAATTTCTCAGATTTCTCGTGAATCATACAGGGTCATTTACAATTAAAAGGAAGAAACTGTTAGAAGCTGTATCTTAGGCATGGTAGTGGGGAAAAAAAATAAAATTAATGTTCAATACTTTCTAAATGCCAGCTTCAGATCATTCAGTAAAGTAAAGCACAATTATTTTGATCACTATTTTAATTAAATATAGGAAATAAGCATTTAAATATCAAAGAAAGTCGAGGCTTTATCACAGCAGTTTTTGAAGTTTCACCTGTAAGAGCTGAGCCAGGATTTGGAGGTGGGGCTGTGCACTTACAGTGTCATGAGTGCAGTCACAACCAACTATACATGCCCATTGTTTTGCATCATTAATACTGTAGTGAACCTTCAGGAAAAAAAAGAAAATGCCCACTGAAAAATGTAGCCTCCAGAGTCCAGTCTTTTTTATTACTTTTTTCTTTTTTTTTTTTTTTTCTTTATACAGCACCTAATTTAGGCCACAGACAAAAAGAAAATGTATCTTGAATATGCATCACGGGTTCCAAAAATGAAAAGAAATTGGATTTGGATAGCACTTACTCAATAGACAGATATGATACATGGTAAGAAGGTGCACTGTCTGCCCTGTGATAGATTAAACTACTTTGTAGGAAAATTACTGTGAGCCAGTCACCACCACCACCGTGGCTAAATCTTTAATAAAATTCTCTTCCATATTCAAGAGCGAGGTATGAAGTACACAATAAGCAGAGTGGAGTAGAGTGCCATTTATCAAACCACAGCTAGGTCTGTAATCTCCTGCTTTATCCTTTTTTAGTACTTTATTTGTCTTTATTGTTGCAAGGAAGCACATTCACCCTGGGCAGTGGGCTTTTGGTGCTGATAAACCTTTTGTTTTAAATTCTACCTGTGGGGGTTTTTCTTTTTCTTTTTATTTATTCTTCATTCCCCCCCACCTTTTTTCTTTTAATTTGTCTTTTAATTTTTCTT
>VWZG01005124.1:398570-414842 GCA_013396735.1 Grallaria varia
AAAGGAATACTAAAACGTCCAAGACATTTTAAAAGGAATACTCAAGCCTGTGCAGAAGGTGGTCTGGGATGCATTACATAATGCTTTTTTGAGTACATTTGGCAAGATGGCAGTGTTGAAGCATGTAGCAGTTGGCCCCTGGGTGGCACTACATGGCTTTACCTGGGACCAACAAAAGCATTTTTGGATAAAGGCAGAAAACATAATTGACACATTTTTTCTTTTTAAAAAGTAAAGTCTTAAGCTAAATTTGTTGGTATTTCCTGAATTCAACGCAAATTCACAATAGTATTAAACTGTGTTCCCTTTATTGAATGAGATTCCAAAATATTTTATATATCTTGACTACCTGATTATATCCGTATCATTTTTGGCAACATGCTGATATTAAGTACAGATGCAGTGGAAGGGTCCGATGGGTAAGAAGTATGTGACTAGAACTGCTTTGTGCTGCCTGAATATGCATACTACCAGTCTGTGCTGCAGCCCTGGGGGTGATTTTTTTAGTACTATTATAACCCTTTTTATTGTTTGAATAGCAGTTTTATGACAAAACATTTATATTCAGCCTGCCTTTGTACTTGACTGAAAGAGAGCAATCACTGAGAATGATAAGGCAACAATGGTAATGATAACTGCATTTATGGAGGCTTACAGAATTTAAACGGGCATGCAAAAATAGCCTTACAATAGTGCTCTACCTGTATTTGAACTGGCTTGGGTATATTTCTTGTGCTGGGCCCATGTTTTCTTATTGATGGAGATGTTGCATTTTCTCCCATTTTTCTCCCGTATGGCATTTCTTCTGTATGAATCTTCACTGTGTGTACATGAGGTTTTTCTTTGCACTGAAAGATGTTGTAGTAAGATGGAGGAACATAACCCTTTTTCAAGATCCACATCCCTGAAATAATTAATCAATTTACATATCAAGTTTTCAGAGTTTTTGGTATTATGATCTTGCATCAGAATGGTAATTATCTGTCTTTCAAGGTTCTGCCTCTCAAGAAAAATAGGCAATTCTTTCACTCTCCCTTGAGAAGAAGTGAGGAATAATACTGGACTTCGGAAAATAATCCAAGAATTTAAGAACAGTCCTTCTGTTGTCCAAATATTTTTAAGCCAAGTGAATTCTACTTTTGTCTTCCTTTGCTATAATGTTTTATCCCCCTTGAGATTCACTTAGATGCATCCACATGGGCACACACATATACACATTTGTGCGTTTCCTAAAATTTATTGCTTATTGAAGAAGGCAAGAAAACCTGAGAAGTTTCATGGTGTTTTGGGAGGACACAGTTTCCGGATCTCCAAATTTTGTATGAGGGAAGCAGAACTAGGCCAAAATCTACTTACATTTTAATGTGTATTATGAAGAAAGAAGGTGTGCAAAATACATCGTTCCAGAGATGTTTTAAGGCTTTGTTCCGCCACACTGCTCATAGGCTGCTAAGTAGTAGAGGTTTTCTGACTGAGGAAGAGACTGTCCTCATGGAGTTAGAAGGGACAGATTCAGCCTGTATTTTTATATGTTATTTTTAAGATTTTAAAATCTTTTTTCAGTAATGTATTTTATACAAAAACATCTGAGGACTCTCTTTCTATATGCCAAACTAATGTATGTTTTTTGTAGAAGTGAATGACCATTTTAAAGGCCTTTTAAATTTTGAGCCATACGTTTAGATTTTGTTGTTCTTGAGACGTGGGAGTCTCAGTACAGCCTGATTTCTTTCATATTATAGTTTTCCTATCATATGATTTTACTTCTTTCTTCACTTGTATTTCAGTTTTTCTGTACATATGTATCCATTAGAAGTTTACAGTATATAACAGCTGGGTGGCAAAATTTTGTGAAAACTAACTGACTCTAGAAATGTACAAAGAAAAGAATATTAATTGTTAAAAGCAAGAGGTATGTTTTATTTTATTCATGTGTCATTTTTGCTATTTCAAAAGCTCACTAACTACACTACATTTTTTAATGTGTATATATGATCACTGCATGTTAACCTCTTCATGTGTTCCTGTCTGTGCTATGTAGGCTTTAAATGTGTTTAAATTAATAATTCAAATTCTTTTTTGCAAATGAAATATAAGTAATGTAAACATTACCTTGTTTTGCCCAAGTTCTTATAGTGATCTGGAATGCTGCATTCAAAGATACGTCATTTTCTGCTAAGTGTCTTTCTAATTCTTCTGTGCAAATGCTACCTTTTCCCCAGGCCCAGCTACTTAGTGGATATTATTGAATAAGTGTCTTTTATAGGATCTAAAATAGTGCAGCATTATGTGAAGGAAATTTTTTAAAAATATGCATGGACTATTTAGGAATATGCTGAGTGAATATTAAGCAAACACCTGAAGTTCTGTGCTGCTGCCTAGAACCAGCACTTCATTACCCATTACGTGCAGTGACTTTGAATTTTTTATTAGGTACTGGTCTCTTAGCCTGTAGGGCTTGTGCATGATGTATATGAGAGTGATTTCCAGCAGAGCGAAGCTTATCACAGATCCACCTAAAAGGTAAGGATATTTTTTAATTTTTAGTTCACATTCTGAACAGCTGCCTGCAGAACACCTGCCCACGGAGCAGGAAAGAAATTTGGTTTAAGGGTTTATTATACATGTCTTACTCATATACAGTATGTCCAGAAATAGGCACGATGAACTTCAGATAAACCCAGAATATGCAAATGGAGAGAACAATACCAGAATATTTACCCCCTAATTTTGTGCTTCACTACATTTTTAGTGGTTTTCTTTTTTTCTTTATTTTTTTTTTTTTTCCAACTTGGTGAGGACAAAGGAGAAAGGCTTAAATATAGTTCTGATTTATTTAGTTTCCCCCAAATCTGTAGTGTTGGTATTCTTAAAGCGAAGTTGAACTGTCAATCTGGCAGGTAGTGTGTGCAAAAGAATGAATCATTGCTATTGGCATTCCTCATATTTGCTAAGGAAAACAGTGTTAACAAGTGTTAATGAGTATTAAGAAAAAAACAGCAAAGCAGGAGGAAATGATGAAGAATTGAGAAAGGCAAATAAGAATGAGGAGAAAAGGCACAACAGTAAAGCTGGAGGTAGTGAAGAAATGCATAGATTACTTTTTCACTGAAAATGTCTTAAACGGGCTTTTGGGGGTGAAGGCTCTCATTACATGGATCATGAGTGACAAATCCTAAGAATATTAGTTTGAGTAATTCAAATCAGGTAATTTAGGAGATAAACACAGCTTAAGAAAGCATGGACTACATACAGAATGTGGTGATACACAGATGAGAATCAAATTTGGTGAAAGAATATAAGGGGTGAGAAACTCTGAAACCCGAAACCAACAGGGATCTTTTTGGTCTCCAAGTTCCTCATATTAGCATCATAAAGTTAGCAAACTCTGCCTTAGAAGTTTTTGCTTTTTCTGATAGAAGTCTTATCTTGGACTTTATTTTAGAAACTTACTTTTCCAATCTCGTTTTTTTCATTTTCAGTTAATAAATAACTTGTGCCAAAATTTGCATCTTAATTGGTAACTCTCTTTCAGCCTGATGTTTTAACTTTCAAAACAGCTTATTGCCATTTCTTCTTTAACCAGTCCTTACCACCTTTCAATTTCACTGCTTGCCTATGTGTTTTCAACTTTAACTAACCTTTTCACATGTGCTGTTGTAGGAAAATGCATTTGCTGAAATCCAGATGGATATTTCATCAAGCATATCAGTTGCCTTATTAAAAGAGAGCTAATGGTTTAGTCTTCCTGCAATTAGTATCTGTTGTATTCTAAAGCTGCAAATGTCTTCTTTTCGTGTTCATATGAAAACAAAGCTGTTAGTGATAGTGTAATGAAATCATTGCTCATGCAAAGAAAAAGCCTTGCCATCCACACTTTCGGGCACAGTGAATTTGAGTCATGCTGTTTAAAAAAAAAGTTTTTCTTGAAAGCAGTCTATTTTTGATAATGGGGCTTTAATCCATTTCCCAATCAGACTGAGCATGCATATCATGACAAATCTTTTCTTCATTAAAATCATTTGCTATCGTAAAAATGAATTAGCTGAATCAACATACTCCCCCTGACGCTTCCCTAAGGAAACAGGAGCATCTGCTTGGGCAGCAAGTGCTGCCTGACCAATCAGACACCAAGGCAGTGAGGCCACCACTGGTGTCACCAGGGACCAAGAAATGGACCTTTGTAGGGAACTGGGGAAGAAGTTTACTCATGGGTGCCATAGTTTTGCTGAGGCAAAACCAAGAGTCAGATATGGCTGTCAGATGGGAAAATCTGTGAAATCTTGGAAATATTAGTAATAATAACACAAACTCCAAGAAAGCAAGATGAGAGAGAAGACAGCTGTTGTTTCCAGTGTGTCGTGCTCCTCCAACTACTTGAACTTCTTGAACAGCTGTTTAGAGACTTGTCTTCAATTAATTCATTAGATTAATGTGTTTTCAAGGCTACTTTGTGGTAAAATTTCTTACTGTTTAGCTTATGCTTTGTAGATATGATATGTAATGCTTAAGGTATTTAATAATAAGTGTATTCCCCCTTTTGACTGTACTCTTCTGAAAACCTGCAATGCTTCACAGAATAGAAAAAGCAAGGCCAAAAAAAGTCAAATATATGTAATCTGAAAAATTTGAGCTGCATGCTTTGAATGGGTTTAGTGTGCGTAGATTATTGGATGTAGAATTTCTACAGACATGGTAAATATACAGATTTTTTGAGGGTTTTTTTGCTTAATTGAAGTAGGAAAATAAGAAAAAATAATGCCATGGAACAAGAATTTTTTCAATTGAAAAATATTATTGATAGCTCTTTATAGCTTAGTATTTTTCTTCTTTTTCCATGAAAATGAATAACTTTTAAAGGAAAGATTGTATTAACACATGGAGCTTTACAGTTTAAATTTATTCTCAGCCTCAGAAGAGCTGATGGGACAACTTGATTTGGAATTCTCCATCAAAATCATTTTCCAACAGAAATAATTCATTCTTTGAAATTAGAAGTGTCATTAGTATGGGTCAATAGTAGAAGATTCCTAATTTAGTTTGAAAATGAATTCTTGACATTTTTGCAATTAGATAATTGAAATTTTGAAAAGTGAATTTTTTTGTAGCTTAAAAAAAACCCTTTGGTAATAATTACTAGTTAATTTGTACTAAAAATTGCAAAACCAATATAAAAGAATTTTAAATATTTTAAAATTCCTGACTATATGCGCATGAATTTTTCATAGTTTATTGAGTAAATCAAGTCAGGTCGGTTTTTTTGTTTTGTTTTTTTTTTCCTTGTTTATTTCAATAGGGTGGTATTTTGAAATCTAAAATTATTTTTTTGTGACATTTGCTTGATGGACACCAGCAGCTGATCTTTCAACGTGTCTCCTTAATCACAGTGCTTATTAGTATTTCTATCAGATTTTATTTCAGCAAAGAGCTGAAGTTACTTGTTTGTATGGTAGCGGTACACACACCAAGTTGCAGATTTGAGTATTGTGAAATGACTTAGGATGGTTATGAAAATCTTCGTTCTTTGACTTGGGATAGTTACCTTCATGAGTAAATAATATAATTTTTAATATATGACACTGATTCCTTCTTCTTATACATTTTTTTTTTCATTATCAAATTGAGGGCGCACTTAAATATCAAGGCTATATTGCTCTACTTGGTAGTCATTGGAGCTGTTAGGATCACACTTTTATAAAAAGTGTGTCTTTTCCTAAAATCTCTTTCTTTGTTCAGCATAACTTTAATACGTTGGGCATGTCTCCTTTCATCACAGCAGGGGACACTGTGTATTTGTGGGATAAACTAGTTCCATATTAGCAGTGTGGAATCTGTTTGAACTTGTTTGCATATGTATGCCAGTGCCTTTTGAGATGGTAAGTGCTGGGTAATTCTGTCAGCAGTGTATTTTTTTAAATTCATATCCTGTAAATATGACATTCCCATTACACCTAAATGCTATTTTTATTGTCTATGAATATAGGATATGTTGATAATAGCATAACAATAAACTCATCTAGAAATTAATGGCTGGTATTAATGAGTGAAATGCCAATGCTATAACTTACATTTTGCTGCATTAAGGAGAATTTGCCACAGTTACTGTGTTGAAAGCTTTTGGGGTTGTTTTGAATATGCATGTGTAAGAGTTTATTCAAGGAGTTGGAGCTGTAAAAGAGTTTAGGCTATGTGAGTCTCTCTATGTTGGATACTCAAAGTTTAGTACATGGAGAACTTCAGTGGGAATCTATCACAGCAGGTCAGACACCAAAGTTCCTTCTGTAATGCGTGGTAAGGGAAACTTGTGTGCTTCAGTGAAGATATATCAGGGAACTTTTTAGTCTGAGAATTTCAGTCAGGTTTAGGTATCAAAGTCCTCAGCCTTGACTGATATGGTATAGTTTTGGACATGTGCAAAAGCAGGATGCTAGGCAACTTAGGAATATTCGTGCTAAAAGTTTATGGATTTGTGTATGTCTTTTTATGTCTTCAATTTACATACCTGTATTTAACCAAAGTACCACTTCAAACGCCTCACTTGGTTTGTATATCTCACTCTTTCCTTCTTATTTTTTCAAAATATGCTTGTTGATATAAATTATCACTCTAAATTACCTTTTTATTTATCGTGAGAACAATCTTGACTGCTTTACTTATGAATGGTCTGCTGTGCACAATAGAGGTGATAGAGATGAGAGTGGATGTCTGTTTTGTTATTTCAGTAGAAAAATAAATTTTCTAATTTGATTTTTAATCCTACTGAAAGAAAGCCACACTGCATTGTGTTCCGCTACAAACTCCTCTTGATTTCATGGCATTTTTAAACTTGATCTTATTGTTATCTATGAAAAAATAATAGCTGATCTTAGAGTCAATTTTGTCTGGGAAGGACAGGAGTAAACATGCAAGGAAACTTCAGAACCTGTGCTATTCCATGGTAAAGACCAGCAAAGAAATGATTGACCTAGGAAGTTAATTTTTTTAAGAAGCCTGCCAGCAAGCTTTTTTCTTTCTGCAGGGTTCACATTTAAACTGATTTTAATGTTGACTTCTGGCTAACAGTGTATCTTTCACCTTCTATGATGGAAAGAAACAGTTCAGAAATTAAAAAAAATCCTAATTTCTCTGTCTTTCACATTCATATCTGAGAAGACATGCAATTTATAGAAGAAAATTACAAATCACATTATTAACTGCTTAAGGATTTAAAGAAAAGAAACAAATTCCGGAAGAAAATATGAAAAAAGTGAATAAGGATTAATACTTTTTTCAGAAGCATATGCTTGGTATTTCCACTATTGAAATGGACATGTAAAAATACATAGACATCTATGATATCACAGAGAAGAGATTTTAAAATGGAATGACAATTTCCATCACGAAAACAGGAGGAAGTTTTTTGGGAACGTCAAAAGAAGATGTGAACATTTCCTATATGGACTATTTGAAGGAAAATCTGTGACTGCGTCCAAACTGTTATCAACCTAAATACAATTCACCTACACATTTGCATCACTAAGCGTGTGATTTTATCACATTAATAAGGTGTATTGGTGTGGATATGAGTTTGTCTTTCTTATAGCATGACTATATTGACATTAGTAGGCTTTGAAGTGGCTGTGCCTAAGCTTTCTGAAGTGTAGTTGGGATATGCTTGTCTGAAGCACAAGGTTCATAGCATGGCAAAAAGTATTGAAAAGATCAGTTATTACTCCTGACTCACAGTGTGTTCAAGCTGTCTTTATTACTTATCATGGAGACAATAATTTGGTTTGACAGGCAGACTGGGAGTTATTAAAAATAAAAGATTTCAGTTGCCTTACTGCACATGCGAGGTATTGCAAAGGTCTTTGTGAAGACAGCCCAAGAAGGCTGTGATGCTGGTTTGGTCTGCAGGTAAAGGAATCAGAAAATTGCCCATTTTGTAGTTGGTTGGTGAATTAATTGTATATAGTTGTCCATGGTGGGCATTTACTAATGGAATGCATCTCTCACATTATTAAAGTTGATACAGTGCACCTTTTTCAAGGAAAACAGGAATTAGTAGTTTGGACTGAGGGCTCTGTCATGGTACTGGTGTTATTGCTCTTTTTATTATCTAGTATGAAAATTTCATTACTATCTGGACCACATTTTACTAGATACTGTATATTCATATAAACTAAAAGAAACCTATAAAAATTATAGAGGCAAAAGAGGAAAAGATTGAAAACCAGATAGATTTAGAAGACTGAATGAAGCAACTCGTATGACTGCAGCAGCTTTTTGTGAATGAGCAAAGCATAGGAAAGTCTTATTTGGGACTCACTGGAAATGTTCCTTGAGAAAAGAAATTGCTTCATTATTATTTATTCTTTGATTAATAAAAAAAGGGGGGCAAGTAGTTACAACTTGCCCCTGAAGGTAAGGGTAACTCAGGTTCATGTTAAGAGATCTCTTGAGGGGGATTAGAGTGAAATGACACTGAATGTTCAGTGTTTATAAGGCATATAGGGTATATTTTAGAACAATTTGGTTTATTGAGGATTTAGGTGAGAGGATTGAGACCATCATTAGCAAATTTGCAGATGACATCAAGTTGGGAGGTAGTGTTGATCTGCTGGAGGGCAGGAGTGCTCTGCAGAAGGACTTGGATAGGCTGGAGAGATGGGCTGATTTCAATGGGATGAAGTTCAACAAGACCAAGTGCCGGGTCCTGCACTTTGGCCACAACAACCCCATGCAACACTACAGGCTGGGGACAGAGTGGCTGGAGAGCAGCCAGGCAGAAAAGAACCTGGGGGTTTGGATTGACAGGAAGCTGAACATGAGCCAGCAGTGTGGCCAAGAAGGCCAATGGCATCCGGGCCTGTATCAGGAATAGTGTGGCCAGCAGGACAAGGGAAGTGATCCTTCCCCTGTACTTGGTGGTGGAGAGGCCACACTTCGAGTATTGTGTTCAGTTCTGGGCCCCTCAGTTCAGGAAAGATTTTGAAGTGCTGGAGCAGGTCCAGAGAAGGGCAACAAGGCTGGTGAAGGGACTTGAGCACAAGTCTTATGAGGAGAGACTGAGGGAGCTGGGGTTGTTTAGTCTGCAGAAGAGAAGGCTTAGAGGTGACCTCATCGCTCTCTACAACTTCCTGAAAGTAGGCTGTAGCCAGGTGGGGGTTGGTCTCTTCTCCCAGGCAGTCAGCAATAGGACAAGAGGGCACGGGCTTAACCTCTGCCAAGGGAAAGTTAGATTGGATATTAGAAAGAAATTCTTTACAGAAAGAGTAATCAGGCATTGGAATGGCCTGCCCAGAGAGGTGGTGGATTCACCTTCCTTGAAGGTTTTTAGGATGAGACTGGACGTGGCACTTAGTGCCATGTTCTAATAATCACAGTGGTGTTGGATCAAGGATTGTACTTGATGATCTTGGAGGTCTCTTCCAACGCAGTTGATTCTATGAAAGGAGGTATGTAGCCATTTTGGTTATTATTATCCATAGTAATATAGCAATATAAAAACATAAAAATATCACCTAAGAAAATGTATAAGGAAAAAAAGAGAGGTAAAGAAAGCCTAAGAGTAGAAAGATAGCAGAGAGAAAAGATATCACCGCCTGTGGATCCAGTGGTGAGACTCGATTGTTGCAATTTCGACATCTGTTTGTTGAAGTGATGGTCGCAGTATTGATCTGTTGGGAGTGAGGGAAGCCCACAAAACAAAAGTTCAAAGGGTTAGTGCATGCTTAGGTTAGGTGGAATGCCCAGGCACATCCCCTGGACCTGGGGAGTTTTACACGGTTGCAACACTGGATCATGCACAGTCCTCTGGTGGAAGGCCCCAGAAATGAGTCTGGGGGCACTTTGGGGGTCTTTGATGGTTTGTGACACCTTCTAGGACATGACAGCTGCCTCTAACTCCAGTCTAGTTGAGCCAGTTATGCCCCATCAGAAAGGGTGAACACCTTCAGGCCTATGTGTGAATGTCCCATGTGAATGTGAATGTCCCAATACCTTCCCTTCTTCAGGAGAGGGTTGTTTTACACCTGAACCAGTTGCGAAAGGGAGAACATTTGCATGATAAAAAGCACTGTCCCACCTGTCTGCTTCTTATCAGCCTTCTCCTTTACCTGATTCAAAACCCAGAACGTCCAGTGCTGGGTGTTTCATTAAGTTGCAACTGGTGAAATTGGTACAAATATATAAGCTCTTTTTATAGGAAAGTTTGCCACTTTTATATAACCCCAGTGAATTTAGGTGTGTTTAATGGTCTTCTAGTCAAGCTTTTGGTGAGTTATCTATTATTTCTGACAAAATAAATCTGACAAAATCCACTAAGGACCTGTGTACTGGGCATTTTACACCAGTCCTATTTAAAAATAACTATTTACAGATATTTAAAAGCAACAGTTTAGAAAATACTTGGTCCATGAAAGTCCTTTCATAAACATCCACCAACAGTGGGTAAACTATCTAGGTCTCTTAGGCTGCTCCTTTGAATTTTTAGGAATATGTATAGTAGTAAGTGGCACCCATTACTAGGATTTTTTAGTATGCTTTCTCCTATCAAAATACATATTTCTATTGTGCTCTAATGTTAACGTGTTGGGTTTTTTTAAGAAGAGCAAATGTTAGTAAATGTAGGGTAAACTTACCAATTAATTAAATCTACATGTAATTAAGTAAATGTGAATTGCCATATGCTCAGTAAATTTCATAACCCTGAAGATAATAATTAGCATATCTGGCTCATAATGGCCTTACTTTCAAAACAGGTGGGATATTTTCTGTCTCTTTCTTTTTTCTTATTTGTGGCTTTTGGACAAATACTACATGAAGTTACAAAATATTACTGAGAGCAAAACTTTTTTCAAATTTACCAGTGCAGACTTAAAATTAGTTCTTGTCCTTGCAGATAAGGGTAAACAAACAACTGATTTTCAATCTGTACTGTGCAGCTTACAAATCCTCAACTTTTGAATTGTATTCACATGAAACTTTACAAAAGAAAAAGGAAAATAAATAAGAAATTGACACTGAAACTTTATGTTCTGAAATATGTAATTTCTGTCTCATTCCATTAGACAATTCTGCAATGTCTGAAGAGCAAATATATAAAAATGTGAATGTGCTTAATAAAAAAAAAAAGTGAAAGGAAATTTTTTAGAATTTAGCCAGTCATAAAAGATGACTCACCAGACTGTACATCTCTAAACACTTTCATCTTTGTCTTTGACATGCCCTTCATCATTCTATGATTTTTCACAGTGTCTTCCTGGCTATTAAATATTGAAATATTGTAAAATATAGTGTATACTCGAAGTATATTGATATTAGTTTTTATTTGTATTATGAGCACTGAGAATAGTCGGTTGTTGTTCTTGCTAACTTGTCATACAGTACTCCATCAAGAGTTACCCTCTCTGAGAAGTAAAAATACAAATACATAGTGTCAAATCTGAAAGGGTTTTCCAAACTGCATGCCATTAGTGATACCAAAGCCCTTTCAAAATAGTATGAAACCTTTCACAGATCTCCTTCTGCTAATTTTAATTCCTCTGGTTCTTATCAATGCAGTTGATGGTACCAAGCAATTAGATTTTCCAAAAACTTGACAGAGGGAGACTTATATATGGATATGCAGTATGTATTTAGGACTATGACTATTCAGCCAGAGGAAGAACTGCCTTCCTTTGAATTAGGAGACAGGAGAGAGACGGCGCTGGTGATCTAGTTGTTTTGTACTTTAACCTCTGAAGTGAAATGAAATAAAGAATAGTTCTATTAGGGCAATTATTGATATTTTCATTCCAACTAAGAATATTTGTTTTATAAAATCTGCTTAGAAGAACATTTGGGAATATATTCTACAAGCATTTTGAAAGAAGATGGGCTATTCATTATTCATTCTTTACCTTCATCCTTCCAGATTCTCTTCAACTACTCTTACCCCACATTTTAGATGACAGTTTCTACCAATGCTGGTATTAAAAAAATCAAACCAACCAAAAAACAACCAACCAACCAAAAAACCCCACAACAAACCCTGCACATCAACAGAAAATTTACAGAGGAATGCAATCAAGATTGATGTTGCAAATCAAGCCTAGAATCAGATGATCAAAAATTCAAAAACTTTCAGCTATTTGCAATTACAGTGGTAATTGCTATTTTAAAATGTTTTCCTTCTTCCAGAGAAACTGAATGTTGTTAGCTGAAATTCTAGGGATTTTAAATCACAGAAAGTATCTTTGCAGCTGATGAAGGCTAAATATTATAGGCAATCAAAACAACATATTATCTACATATTTCAGCTGATTAAAAAAAAAAGTAGCTTTTGGAACTTCTTTAAGAAGTCATTTTATGATGTAGCACTAGCTAATTACAGAATATTTTTTCCATCCAAAACATTAACATTAGATATTTTAAAGCAAAAGGTGGTGGATTCTTAAATTCTTTTAAAGGAAATTGCATCTGAGATCTTTGCTATGATATTTTAGTCTACGTAATTATTTCTTTTCTTTCTATTGTGAATCAGTTTTGCCGTGAAGTCTTGATTGTAAACAACATATACATAAAATTAAAGTTTCCTTAAAAATACGTAATTTAAAGATTTATGTATCAACATTACATAACATGAGACCACTAGATAAAAGTAAATGGCTGAAAGTTATATAGAGAGTGTAGGGAAAAACTATTAAGTAATGTAAGAATCATTTAGTTCAAGAGCAATTATTGTAAAGGACAACTAAATCCTGAGATCTTACTGGATACTCTTGTACTAAATTATATTTTAAATATCGGAAACTTCCTTGTCTAATTCTCTGATAGTAATAATAAACCATGGTCTTGTTTCTTTTGTTCAGAGGCTTGTTTCTGAAGAATCTTAATTTTTGAAGAATAGATTCTATAAAAAAAAGGGAAAATTTGATCTCAGTTTCAGTATTGAAACCTGTCAATTATAGTTTTTCTAGTGAGTCTGTAAAAAAGCAATAATATGCCATGATTTTTAATGAATACAAAAATTCATAGGCATCCATGTTGGATGGTGCTTTGAGCAACCTGGTCTAGTGAAAAGTGTCCCATGGCAGGGAGATTGGAACAAGATGGTCTTTGCGATCCCTTCCAACCCAGGCCATCCTATGGTTCTGTGATTCTCCTAGGTGTTTTCTTTTAGTAATCGTTCGTTAGTCAGCTGGTGTCTGAAGAACAGATATAAAGGTCAAACTGTAAAATGTCTGTATGATCAGTACCGGACAAATTTACAGCATTTGATTTTGAACAAATATTTAGGAAAAAAACAAGTGAATACTTTTATAACAGTTGTTCTTTACTGATTAAGTCTGCATGAAGCAAAAGCGATTGGCAGGGCAGTGATGACACAGCACTGATACCACCGCAGTAGGATCAATGTTACTGGCAGAGCCCTGTGTGGAAATTTTTGAAGTGGGAGGCAAATTTTTGGTGCAGAATCCTGACTTACAGACCTCATTTACAAAACAGTCAGAATGAGCAACTGTATTAAAGTACTAAAGTAAAATTGTGTAAATTCTTTTGTTTGGCTTTTATTGTTTGCTTGGTTATATTTGTTTGTTTTTGTTTTTCTTTCCCCTGAACTGGAGCTGGAAATGTCTGTAAGTTTAGGATAAAGGAAAGTATTAAGTCACCAAAATTGCTGCCACTAACTGTTGGTATAAAATTGGTACTTTGATTAATCTGTTAAATACCTAATTTTGTACTCACTGATTCATACCATTGTGGCCAAGAACTTCATAAATATTTAGCATCTTTTGTAAGCTTGTGTGACACTTTGAGGCAAAATGAAGCCAAGATCCTTAAAAAGGGAGCAAAGAGGGCTCACAGGTTGAAACCACTTAGCGTTGTTTAATGTGTAGTACTAAATTATTAAATCCTTCAAGGAAGAGAAATCTCATACTATTGAAAGAGTATTTGGAAAAATGACTTTTAAACATTGGAGTAAATCTGTTAAATTTGACAATATTATTTTAATCAGGGCATAAATGTTAGGGATTTTGTTCAAATAAGCTATTCTCATGAGTCATTGAAGAGGGTCACTTGATATTTATTTTTGTAATCTGCAGGATATAGGAAAATTGGGGAGGAAAAAACTATCATGACATTTTGAGTTTTAAGTGTATGCTACTTTTCTGATTTCAGCTTACTTTTTCATAATTAAAATGTATGCTAGGAAAAAACTCCCAAATATATTTGGATCACATTTTTATAATATGGCAACATATTTAAAAAGAGACCTCTCATATATAATTTTATGCATTAGCAGTAAAGGTATTTGAGCAGAGGTCTTTGGTTTGTAGTAACTGTAAACCTGGATGTTATTATTAAAGCGATACCACGGAGGCTTTTCCCTCTTCCAAGATGTCTCTAAATCTGATACAAAATGATACTGTATGAATGAAAAGCCGGTCATGATTTCAGATATAAAAAGCCTGAAAGTAAATCTGTAGTATTGCAACCATACTCAGGAAAAGCACCAGTCATTTTATTCTATGGAACTCCTGAGCCAGCTGATAGATGAATCGCTTTTGACAGTAACTCACTTTTTGACCTATGTGGCAAGGAGAATGTCACAGCAGTAGGAGAGGTTCTGTGATAATTGGAAAGTGAAAGGTACTTGGTGGTGCAGTAGGTTAGTGCATTAGCCTTTCCCCTCTGGAGACCTTGGTTCACATTCTGCCTTAGGGTCACTAGTGAGAATTCATGCTTTGGTATCCTACCTCTGTACATATGACAAAGAAAGACCCATATTTGGAAAAATGTTGTCTTTCTTCACTATAAAACTCTGTATTGGTGAGGATCATAGGGCCAATGTACATTGGTAGAGAACTTAAAAAGCTTTTATTCCTGTGGTATTTCTCTGTCAAGACCACTTTCTCCGAAAGAGTATTCACTCAATATGTTACTGAAAGGGAAAAAAAAAGGAAAAAACTTCTCAGTTGATATGCATGAAAATAATGCAAATAATGAAGCAAACTCATCCGTAATATAAAAGCTACACTGGTATTTCCCCCATTTTGATTTGGAATTAAATCCTGCTAATCTCTCTTGCACTGAAGTTATATTTATCTTAAACTGTTTTACTTGAACCTCCTGACTAAGATTTTCAAGTGCCAAGGAAGTGCTGTTTCATATGCAGTGGAGTGGAGCAGTGATGACATCCAGTGATTATTTAATTCAAAAAGTACATGTTCCCTAAAGGTATCCTGGGAGCCACTTTCCAAGCCTCTTTAAAAGAAACATATTGCCTGCATTTACAGGTGGTAGTAAGCTGAATATAGATTGGTTATCAGTGATGTACGGCCTTTTATTATATCTGTAGTGCTTACTCTTATTACCTTGTAACAAGGGTGGTGCAACTAATTGTGCTTAATGATCCAATGCAAAGAGCCTGAATTTTGTCCTATTAACTCCTCCTATGTTTATCTTTTCATCTCATTCAAAATATACAAGTGTCAGGTTACATTAGGGATTTGAAGCAATGTGTGAACACCTTAGCTTTCAAATCCCCACGAAAATGTTAGCTCTGTTTACAACTGTGAGGGAACTTTCCTCTTTAAACATGAATTAAATATTCGGGATGGGTCCAGCCTGAGAACCTTGGTGACTAATGTCATCTGTTCAAGGATGAAAAAGCCATCAGGGAAGATCCACAGTTTTATACCCTTCTTCCAGGCAAGAGGCAATCACAATTATAGCTCCATCTCTGGAGCACATGACAAGAATTATCAGCTAACCACATTATCCAGCCTCTATTCCTTTTTGAAAATAATTTTCCTCTTACTTTAGGGAAACATGGAGTAGAGATTAAAACCTACTTTCTCTTTTTTAATTTTTTTCCTGAAAATAATGACAAAAAAAAAAAAAGTTAGAAAGGGTAAACAGAAGAAGCAAAGGATTAAAGGATAAAGACAGAACAGAGGAAGCTCAAACAGAAAGCAGTCGACAGGAACAGAGCTGTCATTTGACTGATAAATCTTTCTTTTAGTCAGCTGTGCTAGCCAAAGAAAGACTTGAGTAAGCAGCTACTTTGAAGAAACTTTAACTTCTTTTTTCATTTTTACTCCTCCCATGAAAAGTCATTTTATATATTTTTATAAATATATATAAAATATATTTATATAATATGTACAAATACATAAATATATTTTATATATTTATAGTTTTGATTGTACTATTTTCTGTTCAAACTACCGAGGTATTACTTTACTCTCCATTGCTGGTAAAATCCTTGCAAGAATACTTTTGAACAGATTAGTACCTGCTATC
>VWZG01005124.1:415264-438468 GCA_013396735.1 Grallaria varia
CAGCAGTTCACCTATCTGGGAAGCATCATTTCCTCAGATGGTAAGATTGACCAAGAGATAGACAACAGGTTAGCAAAGGCCTACAGTGCCTTTGGAAGACTCTATAAAAGAGTCTGGCACAATAAACACTTGAAGAAAAGTACCAAGATTAGTGTCTATAAAACCATTGTGCTGCCCACTCTTTTAAATGGGTCTGAATCGTGGGTCATCTACCGCCGTCACCTGTGTCTCCTCGAACACTTCAATCAGCGCTACCTCCGCACTAAGCTAAACATCCACTGGTCTGATTATGGGACCAATGTGTCTGTCCTTGAACAGGCAGCAGTCACGAGTATTGAGGCCATGCTGCTGAGAACACAGCTGCGCTGGGCAGGGCACGTCTCCAGGATGGAGGATCACTGCCTCCCTAAGATCGTGCTCTGTGGTGAACTTGCCACTGACTGCCACAAGAGAGGAGCCCTGAAGAGGAGATACAAGGACTCTCTAAAACAGTACCTCATCCTTGGCCATATCAACTACCATCAGTGTTCCACTCCGGCCTCCAATCAGGACGCATGGAGACGCACCATCCATAACGCTGCTGATCCCTTTGAGAACGCACGCAGAATCAGTCTGGAGGAGAAAAGACAATGCAGAAAGAACCGTGCCTCACCAACACCGCCTATGGAGACTTTCTGCTGCCCCTTTTGCAACCAGACTAGCCTATCTCACCTCGGCCTTTTTAGCCATCAACGTGCTTGCAGCAAGCGTGGGTAGAGCCCTTCCCAAATCTTCATTCATGAAGCCTAGCCATGATGACGACTATTTTCTAACAGGATGATAGGAGCCTTCATTTGAGACTTTTTCTTTCTTTGAATAAAAATCTTCCTGGAATTGTAGGAAGTTTTAATCAACTTCTCTAGTACACAGAACTTGGATCTCCTTCAAGTGACCTAGATTTCTTTGACTAGCAGGGTTTCTTCACTGGTTAGGTTTTGTTGTCGTTGAGGTTTTTTTGGGTTTTTTTGGGGGGAGGGTTTTTGGTTCTTTTTTTTTTCCCCTCATGAAACAGACAGAATTGATCTTTAGCCCTGAATAAGAAGCAGAAACAAGACAGAATTGAACTGTGTCTTTTCCATACGTTGTAATGTTTACATAAAGGAGTAAACTAGGATAGGCCTTGGTACAGCTGCATCTTGCCTGATCAGCAAATGGAGAACTATCGGTTGGAACAGAAGACTGGTAAATAAAAAACCCTTTAAATGGCCTTTGCTTAAGCAAGTTGGTTCCAAACATTGTTTTTCATTTTTTATTGTACTTTTATATCTAATGTCTTAAACAAAAAGGCTTATGGATAACTTTTGAAAATCAAAATACTGCACTATATACAGCACATTTTCATCATTTGCTCACTTATGCTGTGCTACATTACAAGTGAGATTCTAAATAAAGTGAAAGATGTCTGCTTTGAAGAAGCTCTGCTGATGTTAAAGTTGTAGAAAGAGAAATAGTATTATGTGCTTATTTTGGAAGCCTACATGAACCTCCCAATGAATTTTATAGGACTGTTAGTTTTGCTTAGCCCTCTTTTTTTTTCAGATTCTAGATAGTATTTTTATTCATTTAAGTCTTTAATGTTCAACAATATTTCTCACTAATAATTGGCTGTGCATCCTGAGACAATTTAAATTTGTCTTTATTCGTTACTATGCTTTTGTAGACGTGTAGAATTTAAACATGCATTGTAAGTCTAATTTGTAGAGGTTCTTTTAGATTTTGCTTTTAATTGTGAAAAATAAAAGGTAAAGATAATTGCAATGAAGTGTTCAGATTTCTAGCTGCTAACGGAAGAGTGTGTACTTTTGGATTTGATTTGGAGTTGAGAAAATAATCTGACAACTTACTTTTACACCACTTCAGTATTGGTGTGGAGTTTTTTAAAGTTTTAGTGTTGTTAGGTATGATGCACAGAAACAGGGTGAGAAAGTGATTTCATGCTCTATTTCTCCAGATGAAGTTTTGTGCTTTGCTGATGAATACTGACATGTAAACCCAAATTGCAACTTCCCTAGTCTAACAATAGTATATTAAAAACTGTTTACTGATGGACTTTCATAGGCTACACAAAACTTTTGAAATTAGTTGATATCATGGCACAGGTTAGCTTGAAGAAAATGAGCCTGTCTTGGGTTTAGACTTCTAAGATGACAACAGTTTGCTGTGCTTTTTATATAGGTTGTTTGCTACCATGATTTTTAATTATATTGAACCAAAACAAAAGTTGAATAAAAATGGTGACCCTGTCAGTGTTTTATTTCAGCATGGGATTTTCTTGATTGTCCAAAATAAAATAAGCTTGGCAGGATATAAAATGACAAAGTTAGCTAATCCACAAATTTAAGGAAGCATCAATTCCTTTACTATTGAAATCTCAAGAGTAACTGTCTTCTCTTTTACTTTAATCAGAATTTTACCACATAACTTTTTGGGTTTGGTTTTGTACAGGAAGCTTCAATGATCAGAAGGTTATGGAGTAAGGGAATTGTATATGCTACTTTGCTACAAGTTTATTATCTGAGGTTGCTCCCTCAGAGAGGTGAATGTTCATTTTCGGGTGACTTTTTTTCATCTCTTGCTCCCACCTGTCCATTTCATCTGTCCATTCAGTCTCTACCCCAGACTTGGGAAAAACTCTTACAGAATAGCTGCTCAGCTATTTCTCTTTCCAAAAAAAAAATAAAAAAATCCAACCAACCGAAAAAAGAAATGTGCGTTTGTCTTCATATCCATGGCCCTAAACAATGATGTCATGAGGACGGAGCAGATAGGAAGGAAAACCTCTCCAGCCAGCCTTGAGTCAATGGTAACCCAACCTCAGTCATCAATCAGTAGTTTACCATAACTGGACTCTTTACTGGGTTGATGCTTTTTCTACATGCCATTGAAAACAACATAGTTTAATCTGATGGAAAACAAAAAACAAATACTGCATATTTTTACTGGGAAAAGACATCTTAAAAAAAATGTTTCATCCAGCTCCACTAAAAATCATTTATGCCTGTGATTCATATTCCTACTGCACAATGTCAAGAAAAATTGTCACTTAATAATATAGTATAGCATTGTATTAAGCTGATTGCATGTTATCTGCCCAGATATATAATTTTGAGTTATTTCTAATGTTTTATATTTATCTTTGTTTCCATGGGTAGGTGAAGCTGGAATTTGTTTCCATTAAAAAAATGGATATTGTGGGTTGTGTATTTAACCCAGGACTTCGGGGTCTGATAAAAAATGGTGGAGGGTGAGAAAAATTAACAAGGTTATCAAGTTGATAATAGAAGCACAAGACATTTAATAACGTATCACATAACATTATCAAAAGGTTTATGTAGTTGCCTACATTCCTAATGAGAATTGCTGAAAAAACAGCCATAATCACAAGTTTATGATAAAGTATCTGAGGCTTCAGATTTTATGGCCAACAAGCACTAATATCATAATAGCATATCAGTAGGTTTACGAAATAGTTGTAAATGTAATTATGACACTCTGATATAAGCTTGTTTCAGAGGCAGTTGTTTCAATCAACCATAATGAAAGACTGCTAGATGAAGTAAAATTATATCACTGTCTGTTCATTACATAAAACAACATCCTGCAAATAAGAATATTAAAATTTAGAATGAAAATAATAGTTTTATAGCCCCCTCTTCAGGTTCTGTTCTTAGTTGCTTGGTATTTAGAAATTAAGTAGCTGTGGTGGGTAAGTCAATGGCTTTGAGTTGACTTTTTTCATCCTACACCCTTGATAGACTTTGCAGCAAAATGTTCCCAGTCATAACTCTACATGACATCAGGGTTATAGCCAGATTATGTGATTACAGTCAGGTGCTGTATACCTGACAGATTTCAAGAAGTATAGAAAAAGTGTTAAAGAAGTGTCTCAGTTTTGTCAAGTCCATATCAGGGAAAAAATTATCTCCCTCTGCAAGTTTTTCTATTTCCATTTTGCTTAAAACAAAAGCTTGTCTTTCGTGTATTAAGAAATTTTTAAAGGAATGATTGCTTCAAAATGACAATGACTCCTGAAAGGATAAAAGCTTAAGAAAATACATAAGATACCGAAATATGCACACATGTTGTACCTCATCTTTGCCTAGTTCTCCATGAAATGTCAAAAGAACCTCCTACTGTGATATGTCTGTGAGCTCTACAAGACTGATTAAATTTCTATATCATGTCAATCGTTGCATCCTGTGAACCATAAATTATAAAATTTGGTTCTATTTTTTCACACCATAAAAAGGCTTAAAACTTTTTTCTAATCTGATACAAAGAATAAGCTGTGACTCATTTTATTTGTGGCAATTTAATGCGCATGGAGAAACAGTGTAAATGTGGAGTATATTCTTTATATATGCATGTGAAAGAAATAGATTAAGAAAGCATTTGCTACAATAAAATATATATTATTATGATTTTTTTCTCAATTTTGTAACATCCCAAAATAAGGGAACAAAATTAGGTGTCCAAAGCCTGGTATGTAAAGGTCCCTTGAGGGCAGAACAGAGAATATTCAGGCTGTAAGAGGATGTAGTTTCCTCTCTTACATTTTTAACTAGTGGAATAGTGAAGTATAATCAGGAGATTGGTGTTAGAGAAGATTTGCTTTGTGAAAGAAACTAGTGTTAAAAGGGCTCATGGTCATTTCTCACACCACTTCAGGATATGTGGTTTCTGTTCAGAGTCTCAACTTACACATTTAAATGATATTCAATGTTTTTGACCTTTTGGCACTACACACCAAGAGGCTCATGTGAGGAATCTGTTCCTCTTGAATTGCTGACTCTAGTTTAAATCCATAGTTCAGAGAATTTCAGGACTATGAATTTCAAACTAAGACGAACATAATAAAAATGCTTTTATTCTCATTCTCATCTCTGTCTCACACTCTGTCACTCTCTCTCACAGGTTTTTGTACTGCAGCTCATCACTATTGCATCTGAATGCCTTCCAAATAAATAACAGTAGCAAAGCCCCCAGTGAACATCATGGGGAATATCAACATTGAGAGGCAGGGCTTACAAATCTGCGTTCAACACTGTACGAACGTGCTTAAATTGCTTCCAGACTATAGTTGGCTTACATCCAGCTGCTTGAGTAAAGTGTGCTTGAGTGACTCCAGGTCTGTATGGATTTGCGTTAGGGTTGATGCTTCTCTCAGGGCAGGGATAGGGCATGAGAAAGGTGAGAGAGGGAGAAATGTGTGTAACAACGTTGTGATAACAGTGCACAAAGTTTTTATTCAGTTTGTAAGTCTCACAGTTAGGAATACTACTGTGATTTCTTGTGTCGTTCCTTAATGGAAATAAGCATAATTTTAATAACCTTTCTTATTGAAAAAAATAGGAGTGGAACTAATTTGATTTTTTTCACATAAAACTATATGTTTCTTTTTTTTTTTTTTTCCAGTTTATTGTATAGTTTCTTGTATCTTTAGTATTGTAGATATCCCAAGCAATGTGCCACTAAATCAAGAGCAAATGTAAGTTGATCATAATGGAGTGGCTTTCAAAAATACAATATTCATTTTGAGAATGAATCATAAACAGAAGCCTCTAGTAGAGTTTTGCAAGATAAAACATGTTAATAAAACCTGTCTGTGATAAAATATATGAATAAAAGTGGCAATTGCAAGAATTTTGAAATTTTAAGTAGCAAGTATTGTAACAGCAAAATGTAAAGAAAGCAGTTACAAAATTCTTAAAATCTGAGTCACATCAAACCAAGTGCTAGTAAAAAAAAAGTAATAAAACCCCTCCCTCAATGAAAATATTGTTAGATTATAGGCATCATAGGGCAAATCTTGTGGTTGATTTTCTGTATAATCTAGTGGACACTGTTTCTCATGAAGGGATTTCATTCCAATCCATTCAGAGTTTATGAAACTATAAACTACAGTTGGCTACTTTGTCAAGAGCTGACATAGAAATGGTTTGCTGAAGCGTTTGAACATCATCAAGAAGATATGGTAACAGTGAACTACTCAGTAGTAGCCATTGTCTCCACTGTTGATAAAACCTCTGGAGTTTGGATAACTTCTAAAACGTTAGTAGGTGCAACTAGATTTTTGAGTGAAATATGCAAGTGTAGAAATTGTGGTTCTAAAATCAAAGGTATTGATGCAGTACTGTGCTTTGATTTGGGGCTTTCTGCTAGTTTTCTAGGGAAATACATTTTGTCTTGGGGGAAACAAACAAGTATGTAGGACTATCAGTGATTAAGCAGCTCACCTGAAGTTCTCTTATTTCAGTACATTGTCACTTGCTGTATATTCTTTGCGTTTCTTGCCTAATTCATGTAGTCTATTTAAAACTGAAATTGTTATCAACTCTTGCACAATGACTAGCCATTTACCAACTATTTTTAAATATTCTGAAAAGGAAAAGCCTCTGGTATTGCATATGGAAAATGTTGATTTTGTAGTACATTAGCACGATTCCCTCAAAAGTGATTGTGATACCAAGGTTTTCCTGGAGTGGGTCAGCATTCTACATACACAATTGAACAATTAGGATAAAGCTGCTGATCTCCTAACCTTAGAAGAAAAGATAGAGGCATTTAAACCTCAGAACTCAGACAGCACAGATTTTTGCTGAGTTTTGTACTTTCCATTCTTAAAAGATGCATTATTTACTAAAACAAGGGAGTATCCAGTCCTGTTGTACGTAAACATGGTGACAGTTTCATAAGCTAAATAAGCATGGCATACAGACAACAGTTTCCCAGTTTTCCTGTTGTTGAGACAAAGATATAGACAGTATCTTTATCTAAATTGTTAAACAAATTAATAATTTGTGTTCTCTTCAGTACATAGAGATGAAAGTGCCATTAAAGAGGTTGTTTAGAAAGTAGAGAACAATATATCTGTTTCTGTGTGCAACACAGAAAATAAAGGAGAGATTTCAGTGCAATCTTAAAAACATTTAAAAGGATTTTAATTATGGCAAAAAAAATACCAAAATATCTATCTGAATACATGTGTATTTATCCCAAAGGATTGAAAAGTTGAATACCAATCATTTTCTAAACCAAATAAAACCAAACAATTTCTATGTATTCTGTATGAGCCTTTGTAGAAAATATTTGGTGAGAATGTTTTAGAAGAAAATGAGAAAAAGTATATTTCTCCTCTAGAGTTCTTTTTGATCATTAAAAATAATTTTGACATCACGGCTTGGTACTACATCAGATAAGGACTATTTAAATTTTTCTATTTGTTTACAAATGTTTATTTATATTATTATTACCTTTTGAAGGTGATTTAATTAAAATCCTATTTAATTTATTTTTATTTTACCTGGTAAATTAGAGCAAAGTAGCTGTAGAGCTAAGGACAACATATAGGCCTGAGCCTCATGAGCTGCTTCTTTTGATATCACTCAAGAGGCAGCGGTGGTCTAGACTGACAGCTAAAATAATGCAAAGGCTGAAGAGTCACATCTTGGTTACCAGACAGCTTGCAGTGATTCTCTGGCTGGATTTTGCAGGGCAACAAGAAGATGGGTAGGTAGAAAAGAGGAGATTAATAGCACTTTATCAGAGTTCCTGGCAGAACTGAGCCTCTAGAATGTCAGCCAAAAGGGAGAACAGAGATCATATATCAGTAAACTTACTAAAACTTAAACTTTTTTTTCTTTTTCAAGTATTAGGGTCCTTTCTAAAAGCCTAAAGAATTGGTCAGAAATTAAGTTTTTGTTTATTTGTTTCTGCAGAGAGGTTCTATTTTAAAGCATTCACATAAGAGATTAAGTTTTAGGATTTGGAACTAAGCAATTTCAATTAGTAGATGCTTCATACAGTTACAGTCTGCTTTTGGAATCCATTGATTTCTGTCAGGAATAAGTATGTCATTATTTTATTTTTAAATGTTCTTTAAAAGAATCAATTTGTTTAAAATTTAGGTTCACTGGAAAACATTAAAGCAACAGAAACTTTCATCAGTTTTTCTTCCAAGGGGTCACAGATATAGAACTTAAATAAATTTGACCAAAAAAAAGTGAAAATAAATAAAGAAGTAAAGGCCCCAGAGGAATGAAGATGCCACCTATTTGAAGCTGGGGAATACTATTTATCCCAGCAGAAATACAGCTCTTATCACCTCAAATTGACTTCCCACAGAGTCCTTTCAATACTGACATTTGTTGGGATAGAAGTTTAATAGTGTAGTTATTGGTCCACTAAAAACTGAGCTTCAGTAACCACTGCGTATCACACAGGCCCTTAGATGGCTGCCAGGCAAAGATAAAGGTCCATAGTGTTCAGAAATAATTACAAAGGTGAAAATTTTAGGTGTCTGGTTTTGGTTTTTTACTCAAAAATCTTCAATTTTATCTTCAGTTTCGGCGGCTCAGCATAAGTCTTCTCTAAAAGCTGGAGAATTCATGCCAGGCCTTTGACCTAAAGGTACTAAAACCAATTGAAATCTCAGCTCCCAATCTTGCTAGCAGGTAGCAATGCTATATTTCAGTAAGTTAAAGTAGAAGAATGAGTGGAATTTAGAAGGGCAAAGGAATGGAAGTAAGCAAAGTACTTTCCACCTTACTAAAACTGAAACATTTTATTTTGCTTATGTAGCATAACTGAACACAGAAGTAAAGTTCTATGAAACATAATTACTGAGATCTGTTAGTATTACTCGTGTTTTTTGACAAACATTGACGCTAGTCTCATGTCATTGAAATATGCAAGAATTCATTTCTTTGAAAGCTTGCTTTATGAACAGGCAAGACCAACAGAGTGCAGAAGAAACTAAGCATGTGGAAGGGTCAGATGACTTGCAGGATGGGAGCAGTAAATTTATCATCTCCACATCCAATATCTTTTACTAGTCCCTAACTAGGTCACAGAAGCATTCATGCTGGGAGTGAGAGGTGATAATAGGTGAGACAATTAACAAGGTGCAACTGTTTACCTTGGCTAACTACCTATAATTAAGCAGTAGCTCTAGTGCTCTATGACAGGTAGGTTAATGTAAATACTTTCACGTAGCTGTTAGCAGCTTTTACTCTGCAGAAATTGAGCAAATTGAGCTGCTGCTGATTCAGCAAGTTTCATGGAGACTGGTGAGACAAAAGGAGGTCATGATTTTCTAGAAAGTTTGAGAAATACTACATTAAGCTGCACCTTTTCTCAAATATTCTAGTCGTCTTCTGATTTTACTTCACAAAGCTTGACATTTGTGGTTTGCTTTTACAGATCATAGGGTCTGTTCATACATTAACTCTGCCCATAATTAGGTGAGTGAAGACAGCAAGCACAGCAAGAATTTCAGCTTTCCTCTCTGTGGCTGAAATTCAATTAGCAGTAGTGTCTTCCTGCATGGTAGCTCAGGTATCTACTGATAGGTTGTTCAACAGCTCTATTTTTAATTTATTCCTTAAAGTCTTGTTTTGCCCCTCCTGTTACTTATGAAAGTCTATGACAGTCACGTGAATACTGGAAATAAGTTTTATGCTTCTATTCTTTATAAAGAATTTATCCTTCTTTGAATATCTGTCATGGTTTAACACCAGCTGATAACTAAGTACCACACAGCAGCTCACTCACTCCCCTGCTCCAATGTGATAGGCAGGAGAATCAGGGAAGAAAATTAAAACTTTTGGATTGAGATGAGAACAATTTAATAATCAAAACAAGGTAAATATAATAATAATAACAACAATTGTAATAAAAAGGAGAGAGAACTAAAATCCAATAAAACCAATACAATTGCTCAACACCCACTGACTGATGCCCAGTCCTTCTCCAAACAGCGTTTGACCTCTCATGGCCAGTTTGCATACTGAGCAGGATGTTCTGGGGTATGGAATATCCCTTTGTCAGTTTGGGACAGCTGTACTGGCCCTGTTCTCTCCCAGCTTCTTGTGCACTTCCTTGTCAGCAGAAACTGCAACAACTCAAACATGGGTGTTAACAGCATTATTCTCATACTAAATCCAAAACACATCCCTGTATCATCTGCTAAGAAGAAAATGAACTCTATCCCAGGTGAAACCAAACCAGAATCCAGCCTGTTGTGTTAAATTTCTCTGAGCCAGCTATTCAAGGAAAGATTTGACATGTAGTTAGAAAAGTATTGTTAGGAGAAAAGCTTTTAGTGTTATATCAGTATATGTTTCCCCCATGGTCCTCTTCCCAGTTCCCTGTATTATAAGTTTTTCTAGAATATTTTGGTTTAATTCATTGCCTATGATTTTGTAAGATCTCCTGATGTGGAATACAAGTAAATGCTGTCTCTTCTGATGTGTTGGTATATAACCTCAAGGGAGCGAAAACCCTGTAGTTTCATTGAGCCTCTGCAGCAGTTGGCTCTCTTGTTCTCTGTAGGGAACTCTAGAATGGAAAAGGGAGCCAGTCATGCATGCTGTAATTTATATCTGATTGATGAAAGGTTTAGATTCACAGGAACAATTTGCACTGGGACTCCTGTGGGCCGAAACCTGAAATATTTTGCCACTGCTATCCAGCATTAATTTTGATCAGTCCTTTAAATCTCATTTTAAATCTTGATCAGTCTCATATCCTTCCGTGTCAAGTTCCTTCTCAGAATTAACACTTGAAGTTACACATTCAGATGATGATTGTTAGTCTTTGTTCCTGTGTTAAACGACTGCGTAAGTTAAGTTGCAGCTGAAAACACTGCCTTTCTAACAATCAGTTAAATGTATTTTTATGGGAAAAAGATTGCCATACAGTATTTTTTATGCTTTCACAGTCAATTTAAACTTTATTTTTGTAATAACCAAATATTTGCACATTAATTCACTAAGGTCTTCAGCAAAAGCACAGTCTCCAAGTAAAAGACAAGCATCAAATACTAGCTTTTGAAAATCTCAAAAAGAACAGGAAATTAGTACTTATTAATGAAATGGAATCTGGCCAATGAGGTATTATCAGTAAGTTCTCAAACCTACACACTAAATTAAATAGTGTCACAATTCACTATTATGTAAACTAGTTTATATTACTGTCATACCACAAATATAGCTCCTGTTGCCCCCAGAATCACTGCAGCCACCACTAGGCAGGTTTTGCTCTGACCTGGCATGTGCCACTCTAAAGCTTCACAACTAGAAACTTCTTGAAGATGAATGATTGAGGATAGACAAATTTGTTTATTTATTTGTTTGTTTTCTTCCCTGAATTTTACTATTTTTGAAGTATCAGATCTTAGTGAAGTAAAAAAAGTCAATGAATCTGTGCAATGTAAGAACAATCAAAAAGTGTTGTTTGCAAAGGAATAAAATATTTTTTCATTTAAATGTGCTTTCAAAATGAAACATCAACAAATTCTCATTCCTTTTGTTTATTTCCAGACTAGCTAAACATGTAAATATATAAATTTGCTGTAAAACTTACTAATGGGCATTTGTTTACGTATTTTTATCTCAATTATCTATGCCCATAGGACACATTCAATCAATTTTTCACTAAGTAGTTTTCAAAATATAATCACTCTTATGGGTAGGTCTATGTGCAGCAGTGTCATTTACACTACAGTTCACTAATTGCACTTCTAAGCCATTATAATGAATTATACTTGTACATTCTTCAAGAAGATCAGTTAATGCTAATCATTTCTATCACATATATCACTTAGAAGACATCCATCTATAACACTCTTTTCATTTACAGCCTCTTTCCCTTTTAATTTTCTTGCATTGTAAGAAATGGCTATAAATGAATGGTGTATGCTTATATAACCTGTTAGCCTTGTAAACTTAGTAATAAAAGTTGAGATGTAAAATTTAGTAGATTAGATTTTCTATTTTTTAATAAATTCAAGATGGAAATGGTTAGGTTTGGGATTATTATATGCACAGTTCTGGGACACCAGTTCAGGAATTAATGACTATGAGAATAACAGAAATAAAAAATATTAGTATGAAACTTGATGTATTTATGAATGGGCTGTATAGAGCAGGTTGCTTTTTATTTTGAGTGACCAGACTGAACATCCCATATGCTTTTCTAGCCCTATTTTTGTGCTTTAACAAGACAGACCAGTATGTACTACAGAGAAAGGAGCTGAGCACTCTTGTCTAACTAATCTACAGACTGAATTCCTACATACAGGCAGTAAAAAGAATCCTTTGCAGGATGAGAGACACTGAAATAATGATCTTGTACTTGCACGAAAGCCTTCTGACTAGTTTGACAAGGAGAGTGTAATTTCTTAAGATGTGGGAAACTTTGCTGGGGATTTAGGTACAAGAAGCCCAATTGCCCCAAGCGTGAAAAAAGAGCTGCCACCTCTTCTCTCCTTGTTATCATCACAGAATATTAAGACAATGTTTCACTGGTGTCTTACTGGAATTTCTAAGAAGTTGTGGTAACACATACAGTGAGCATCTTAAAAACACTACATGCATTAAAATTGAATTAATGTTGGCATGTGTATCTTGTATAAACAATAAGCACTAACTGTTATAACTTTTATGCTTGGAATCCTCATAAAATTACCATGATACCTAAGCTACCGGTATCTATTCACATTTGAGTTTCTAAGGGGTAACAGTGAAAAGAAACTATTTATGAAAATATCAGAAATATGAAACAAGTAGTCTCCTTATTAGGTTTTAAAGGTGAAGAAAAACACTAAAATTGTTTCTTCAGCACCAAAGTTGCAGCTTACTATGACATAAAAGTTAATGATTAACAAATTCTTTGGGGAAAAATTATAAGAAAATTGAATTCAAAGGAGTTTTATAGTGTCTGAATAGTATACCTTTCTTGAGATGAGTCACGCATCAGTAACTGAACCATCTGTCTTTACAGATAGAGAGAAAAGGGATAGTAATGTTTTAAAATTATTTTATTTTGCATGTGCCTAGTAACTCTAGGGGTGGTTCCCCCTAGACCTTCCAAAGACAATTGTTGTCATGGTGCAGTCCCATTGACATCAATTTTATCTATAGTTGTTGACACACATTCAGTAAATTTTTGCATCTTAGTGTAGAATTTATGGAGTTGTCTATTGAGTAAAGCTAGGGAATCATCATACTGACTTACTTCCAGACTACATTCTCTCCAACTCATGTGGAAGAGTATAAGAGAATAATTATTAGGAAAGTCAGATAGCTCATGAATTTCCTAGCCCCAAATAGAAGATAAAGTGATAAAGAGAAGGAAAATGAGAAAGCTACTTTGCATAATAAGGGAGGAAGAGACAATGTAAATGGATCATGAGCTGCACCTGCAAGGTGAGGTAAAGAAGCTCTATGGCAGACTAACTGCTGAAGGAAACCTGCTTGAAAGAGGTGCTGCAAATGCCCACAAACCAGGAACAGTCAGTTTCTTGTAGCTGTAGTCTGATTGTCAACAAAAATAGAGTGCCCTAGAAAAAAAAAATCCCAAAGAAGAGCTTTCCCATGAACTATCTTCCAGCTGCCAAACTATGAAATGTGGATCTTACGTTATAAATCAATTTTATGGGAGCAAGGAAAAAATCCACCATTATTTTTTATGTCAGGAGAAATCTATATGACATCGAATTCTCAGAATTGATACTAAGGTTTTAAGGTTGTACTTATAATAGTTTGGGTTTTTTCTTTTGTTTTGTTTGCTTGTTTGTTTTGGGTTTTTAGTTATTAGATATACAGATTGTACACATTTTTTTCCTCAGTCTTGGAACTAGTATTCTGACAGAGAAATCTCAGCCAAAGTATTCTAGTGGTTTGTGAGTTTGAACTATATGGAACTGTATTTCCCTGGAATGGGTGGCAGAACATTCTGTAATATGTACAGTGTGTTGCTCTCAGTTTCTCTATCCCAGAATCCGTAGCCACCAAATATGGAGTATTATCAGGAGGGGTAAAATAAGTATATGAACCCAGCATGAGTCCAAAACAAAACCATGTTTTATCTGTTCTGAAGATAGGTTGTTGGCTAAGTAACTGAAGGTAAGTGGCGAGTGAAAAGATATTAGAAAGTGCTTTAACTACAGATGTAGTTTTCCATAGAATCTGTTTTTATTTCTACTCTTGAGTACTGCACTATTTAATTCTGATCCATGACTGTGAAAAGTCCACTCCTATGGCCATCCCTCATCCTTTTCCGTTATCCACTGACAGTCTGTACAGAGCCTCTGAAAGACCTGCTGTCAGAGCACCCAGCACTCGTAATAGTTTAAGACTATACTTTCAGGCACACTGTGTAAAGGAAATTTTATTCAGAGGAGGAGCCCTGAAAGCAGCCTTACCAAATAGTTAGAGTCATTAAACCAGAATTCCAGTACTGTAACTTTTATTTTCTCTGTAATTCATAGATCTAGTTAACATGGAATAATCATAACAAATATTGTTGAAATATGTTGCATCAAAAGTATACTTAGACTAGCATCTTTCCCATTATGCTGATGGGTAGTAGATACTTAAGGAAGACAAGAAGAACATACAGGATTGCTCTCACTCTAGCATTTTGAGACACCAGTGCTTTAGGGCTTGTGTGAGTGAGAGGTTGCAGTTGAACTGCTGTGTTTAATAACTGCTGATGTACCTATTCTCTGTCAATTAGTGTAGTCCTTCTCAGAAGGCATTTATGCTTTTGGCTTCGAGAGATTCAGAAAAAAACCCTGCAGCTCAACAGCATCTTATACATTATAAAAAGCAGTACCTTTTTTTTTTTTTTTAAATCTGGTGATGTCACTGAGCATTCGTAATTTTAACTTTACGATACATAGGGATTAATTCCAACCTTCTCTTTTTTCCTCTGTTTATGATTTTGAATTTCTATTATATGGTCACTCAGTCATGCCCTCTATGTTGGGTCCTAATCTGCTAAGCTTTTTCTCTTTTAAAGCATTATCATGCTTCTGACTATTCTTGCATTTTTTTACTTTTCTATTGCTATTCTTTTTTTTCCTTCTAAAATGTTTATCAGAGTTATATGCTGTATTTATGAAATAAATGTATTTCTTTAATAGTGCTCAGTGATGTTTTCTGTTTTACTATAAATGTATTTCTTTTATTTTTCTACCTTTTTTAAGACCAAAGCTGATCTGTTCTGGCTAGCTGGATGGATGGAGGGAGGACAATTGATGTCTATCCTTAGTAAGGCTTTTGACCTGATAGACAAGTTGTCCAGTTGCAGGTTAGATTAGTTCACAGGTGCAGAGGTTTGTGATCAGTGCCATAAAGTCCAGCTGGAAGCAAGTCATTGGTGGTGTACCTAGTGGTGCCCATCTGGGGTTGGTAGAGGGGCCAATACTGTTGAGCACTTTCATTAGTGACCTGGATAATGGGGCAGAGTGTACCCTCAGCAAGTCTGCAGAGAATACAAAACTCAGAGGTGTGCTGGACCTAGACAGTCTGAAGAAGTTTGACAAAGGGGAATGCCAAATCCTGCCCCTGGAAAACAATAACCCGAGGCACCAGTACACACTGGCACCAGGCCAGCTGGAAAGCTGCTTGGCAGAGGAGGACATTAGCATCTTGGTGCACAGCAAAATCATCAACAGGAAATGCATTATCACAGCAAAGAAGGCCAACAACAGAATCACGGCATTGAAAAAGACCTCAAGATCATTGAGTCCAACCTTTGACCTATCACCACCTAGACCCCAGCACTAAGAACATCCTGGGCTGCCTTAGGCAGACCATTATCAGAAGGCTGGAGAAGGTGATCCTTGCTTTCTTCTCATCATTGGTGAGACACATCTGGACCGCTGGGTCTAGTTCTGGATGATTAAGGAATTGGAGCACCTTTAATGCCACTTAGAAAGGCTAAAAGGCTGTGTTTGTTTGACCTCTAAAGGGAAAATAAACATTATTTGAATTATCTGCCATGTCTTCAAAGTTTTTCATGAGTGGCAGCCAAGAATTTGTTTTGACTAATCCACTCTTCTTCATATCCAGTGCTTTGAAATCTATCTCCTCTTCTATCAGCTGGTCACTCATCATTGAGTCATATACTGTTGTGGATTGGCTCAGAACAGACAGGATATAAAGGAACTTCGTAGGAAAGAGCTTGGGGGTCATGGTGGACAACGGTGAAGGCCAATTACATAGGGCAGAGGTGGAGGGAAGTGTTTTTTTTTTTCCTTTCTATTCAGAACTTTTGCTGCTACTGTACTCAGTGTTATGCTCTGCACATGACAAAGAAGGAAGGTGAGAGAGGTGAGTTTATCTGGCCTTAAGGAAAGAAGGTCCAAGGAGGACCCTGCCACTGGCTTGAACTACCAGTGGGACATTACTGAGTAGACAGAGACAGAAACTTCTCAGAGGTACACAGTAAAAGGATCAGAGCTATGCAAAGGGAAATTCCAATTAGACTGTAAAAAGTTGTTTTGTTGTGTTCCATCTAGGGTAATCAAATTCTGGAACAGGCTACAAAGACGTTTTGTAACTGTCATTTTTTGAGATATTAAAAATTCAGTCATACAAGGCTATGACCAACCTGATCTGACTTCAGAACAGTGCAGCTATAAATGGGAATAGATGACCTTCTTTTCTAAATTATTTTGTAGTTCTGTAGTCTTTCTATAACTGTTTGTAGCAAGTAACAGATATGTTATATGGAATAATGTTGGGCCATCCCATTGCTTTTTCACCTCAATGCTTACACCATTTTTAAGATTAGGTTCAATTTAAGATAAGATAGCCTATCAATATTTGGAATATTGTTTGCTGTCTTTTAGGCAGTAATGAATTTCTAAAAGTATCTTCTATTTTATCCCCCATTTTTTGCTGTTTGCTTTTTAAATCTTTTGGTGAGGAACATCTGTGCAAGAGATCACCCATATCATACATCTCAAAAAACTCTAATAAATTGTGAAGCAATTCTTTACAAAAACTCTATTTCCTTGTCCTCAATGTGTTTACTAACATATTCACAATTTTAATTTGTGACTGTTTAATAAAGAAATCAGACTTTCTAGTCTTTCGTTCCTAGATCACCTCTGGTGACATTTTAATGAATTGCTATTATATATGCCATCTCCCTTTTCCTTGTACAGCAGCAGATTTAAATGGTCATTTAAAGACCACTGTTATTATACCAGCAATTTTATGTCTGAATTCTTTTAAAAATATGCATGGTTACTTCTGACTCATAGTGATTCATTGCGACCCAACTAATCAAATTGTTCAAAATACCTAGTACATGCTCTCAATTTGAGATAATTTTTTAGACTTTTCCCTGTCAAAGAATGGCTCTGATAAAGGAATTTTATTCTTTATTCTCTAGTGAACAGGAGATATTGTATTCAGGGGGTGAATGCTGTTGCTGCTGAAGTCAATCTGAGTTTTAATTTTAGGAATACAGAGTTCAGTCTTGATATATATCCACTGACAAATATTGTGTGTTTTTGCTTGGAATCCTTCATTGTTTATATTCAAACCAGTTATGTCTGAATAGGGGTGCAGCAAAATGGGAGGCAAATTTATTTTGGTTTCTATTATATGGTTCAAGATATGTGAGTAAAGCCCACTAATCACAAAAAAAATGCCTGTTAGGTATTTAAATGCCAATGATTTATGTTTCAAGTGTGCCTCTGATGGAAACTGACAGTGTGGGGAGTGAAAGCTAATCTAGAAAGCAGTGAGGACTGGGATGTTCTGCATGTATTGTATTCTTTAAGATCACTAACACAGTTATAAAAACATAGCCAGTATATTCAGTTACTGAAATATTTAAAAAAATAAAGAATAATAAAAACCGAATCTAAATTAAGCCTAAATTTTGCATTGTGTCCTTTTTGCACTTATTACCAAGTAGCAAGTGGTATAGAATGAGGAAACAAGTTACCAATATACCAGCAAATAGCCAACAAAATAAAATTAGTACTTCAAAAGTGAAAGTAAGGTTATTTTAAAGTAATACTTGACACTGAATATTTGTAAAACCATGCAAAATAGAGGAGATTAGTCAAGTAGAATTATAGTAAATCAGTTTGTTATAAAAGACAAAGGAAAAAATTTACTTGGAATTGAAGAAGAAACATTTATATTTGCAAGAATCCTACAGCAAGAAAAGAAAGCAAGGGAATCAGATCAGTGTAATCTGTGCCTCATTCAGCGTGGAGGCTGGCACAGAAAGAAAGGATTGTTAATTTAAGGAGAAATTCTAGGGTTTGCATTTGGTTTTGTCTTGTATTTCTCAATCCAGTACTTTACCGTCTCCTTCCCAAACCGCATACTATTAGCAGTTCTATATTCTAATCTCTCCCTTGCTGCTTAAAATTATCACTCTTTTATTTCAAATATAGCTTCTTATCCTCTGCTCTGCTAATTGGCTTTATTACCCTCGACCCCATCTTGCCTCCACTGCAGGCAGCTTGACATTTTTACATCAACTAATCCCCACTTTTCACACCCCTCCCTTCTCCTCCCCCGCCCCCCATTTGCTTCCCTTTCCTCTTTTGGTGTATTCAGAGCTGAGAGAGCTTTTCAGAAGATATTCAAACCCCTGGAGAAATTCAAAGAGATTGAAGCACAACACAAGAGCTAGGGGTGTTTTCTTCTGGGCTGCCAAAAGCATAAGGTAACATTCAGAATGAGGTCACTGTACAGTGATCTCATTTTGAATTGGATTTGCTCATGGGGCATAGGAAACCTGGGAGGATAGAGCTAGTTTTGCTTGTTAGTATTACATCAATAGACTGTGGAAAAAATTAAGCATTTACTTTCATTATCTAATTTATAGATTCATGTGTCAAGAGTTTAAAAAAAATATGAGAAGATAATAAAACAGTGACTTAAACTAGGAATGGACTTGGCTTAAGCTAGGCATGGACTGGACTTGCAGCAGTCAAGTGTAGACACATGGACAGAGTTCCCAAAACCAAAATTAAATATTTGAGAAAAATATTTTGCAAGATAACTGAAAAGAATCGCAATACTTTTGGTGCTAAGGAAAACAAGATAGCATTGACAGGGGGGAGCATGGCATGTGTGGATACTTCAGAAACTTCCCTGCATGTAAAGTACTGCCAACAGAATGTGTATTCTTTTCTATGAAAAAGATAGAAATAGACATTCCATGCCCATTCCATTCCTACATAATGTAAAGAACAGGAAAACAAGATGCACTGGAAGGCCGTACCTGCCATCAATTAAAACTTTTCTCTTAGACAACGTCATTGTTAATTCTGCACCATTAGTAGTATTTTGATGTAGGGGACCTGGCTGGACTCTACGGTGATTTGAATGAGAAGTTAAACAGCCAGTGTATTAACTTTGAAACTCATATTGAAACACATAGCAGGCCATGAAATAAAACACATGTAAGAGCAAGAAAAGAAATAGCAGAATGTGGATGAACTTTGTTGGTAACCTAACTAGTGGGTGGAAAGAATTAAAAATCACAGAGAGAGAGAAGGAAATTCAAGTGTAGGGAGAAAAAACACTCTGCTGAGCTTTAGAGAAAAAACAATATTTGCAATGTACCTTTCATAGTGGCTGAGTGATCCTCAGCTTCAGTGTGTGCAGAACAAAACCCTGGCTCAGGTGAGGGACTTGAACATAAGAATATTTGCTCCTGTGTTTAAACATCATAATCATAAACCCAGAGGATGCAGCAGAGATAGGGTTAGCTTTGAGGGGTTTTTGTAAGAACATTTTTGCAAATATTTTCCCATTATTTTTGAAGTGAATATATAATTTCTGTTGACTATGTGGGTCATAAGCATGCCAGGTTTTTGAATGTGTATTTCAGAAACTTAATTAGAAAAGCTAATTGATAACTTTTTTTGTTATTGTGTTACATTAGAATTATTTCTTAAATATGCATTTTAAACTATGTCTTTCTATGTCATAAATTGTCTTTCAATCTTAAAATAAAAAGATAGCTCATGAAAATTTTCATTTGTGATTATGAGCTATGACTGTTATTGTAAAGAAAAGTACTTTCTATAGCAATGCAGGCTGCAAAAAAAGATCCAGCAAAATTCCTTTCTGCCTGAAATCAATAATAAAATAAGTTCATTTCATACAAACACACATCTAAAGCTTTCATGACAGTCTAAAAAATGTAAAAATGCCTGCAGAGGATATGAGTTTATTGAATTTTCTTACTTTACTGTTTCATAGACTCCATCCTAACCAGACAGTATAATCTGATTGTATCAACCTAGAAGTATATAGGATTTTATTTTAATGTTAAAAAGGTCAGTAGCTTTGGAACTTAAATTCTTTCTGTCTTCTATACTGCACTGGGATCTCAGCACTGAAGTATTACCAGATAACTTTAATAAAAAGACATTGAATTTTATAAACTAAAATTTACTTATTCATTTACTGTATATACAGTTTAATTCTTTAGATGAATGCTTCTTAAGTATGTGGCAAAGCAATATATACTTTATTGAATGATGAGGGAAATTTATATTAATGTGGTTGATATAGATATAAAATTTCTTCCAAAGCGCTTTTGCTGTATAACTGTTATTGAATATTACATCTTTTTATCACCTCAGATGATATTCCAGCATTTTAGTGCGTTATTCCAGCTCTGAAAATGTTTTAGTCTTACCAAAGACATGTTCTGCTAACTTCTGCATTGAATCACTTTTGGTATGGAGTTCGAGTTAGATTTTAAAATTTGGTGACAGATATGCCATTTGCTGAGCCATGCCAGGACCTTCAGTTGGTCTGAAGCACGGATTCCTTTTGAAAGATTTTTTCTTGGACTTCCATGAACCTTCCTAAAGTCTGGATCACATTAGACATAAACGCTTAGGCATTTTCAGCACCACAGAAGAAGTTTGCAATCATTTTCTGTAATACAAACGGGCTTATTTAGCACTCCTGTTATGGAAAAGATTCTGCAATAATAATGCTACTATTATAATACCATTTCTGTAATAATAGCACTTCTGTTATAAAACACCATTATTATAGAAATGCTATTATAAGACAAGCTCTGTTATTTAGAATTGCTTCTGCAATAAAAGTGCTAAAAAAGTCTGCTTGTATTACAGAAAATTATTGCAAATTTTTCTTGCCTGGCAGTGAAATTTTTCATTCTGAATCTTGTCTGTCGCTGTTGGAAAGTCATTCTTATACTTCTTGTGAAGCCTCTGTGAGTTACTCAACAGTGTGTATTTAAAATAGGGAATTGCAGAATTGGCAGATGGAAAAAAGGGCCGTCGTCATTTATGCGATCTCCCATGTTCCTAATCTGTTGTTCACTTTTAGTCATAGACCACAACTCTTACATGGAAAGCGTATGGTGCAGGTTTTACCATTGTCCATAAGGTACAGGAGAGGAGATGAAATNCCTTTTTTTTATATCCTGTTAATTTTTCCAAGTTTGAGCACAGTTCACAAGAAACAGCTACCAGTTTCTCTATTTGACTTTGTACTGTATTTTTATGCTCATAACACTCGACAAGAGTGAAATTCAGTTCAGAGACTTATTAAACTCTCTGAACCACTTAAACCATTAGAATCAGATCTCCTTAATCTGTATACTCAACCTAAGGACCAGCCTGCTCTGGTCATCAGCCTCCATTTGCTACCCACCACCAGTGGGTACACTCCAGAGCCATAATGAATACCTGGCTTTTGGGAGGAATGGAACAAAAGGAAGACCATTGAAATGTAAATCCTCTAATTCTTCCCTTGCTTCCCCTATACCATGTATTTTCTTTAATAAAGTTTCATTTCTGTGACTGTAGCTGTTATATTGCTCTCTCCACTTCCTTCATGTGCAATCCATCAGTGCTCCCACAGACAGAACAGGAATTCTCATTGGTAAGGAATTTCTAAAATACATCAGGACCAGTTTCTCAGTTTAGGCCTCAGACAGTCTTTGCCTAATGGGTTAATTTTAATGTGAGCGAGTTACCTATATTATCTTGGAAACACTTGAATCACAGTGTGAACTTTGTGGTAAGGACACAGAACAGTTAGTTCCCAGAAATTCCTTTCATGGTTGCATACTGTCTGACATGAGTAGTCTCCTGTTTGGGCTTTACCATGCCCCTGCAAAGTTCTAAATGCATTATATATGTTTCTTTTCCTGGACAAGAAGGAAAATATTCAATCTAAAATCTATGGAGCTGCAAGCTGCACCGGTTGTATGCCAGCAGAAGATCCGCCTTCTGGGTTTCTGATTTTTGTCATAGCTGTTTTCTGCTGCAAGCAACAAATCTTAAAACTTGATTTAAGCGCAAGTGTTTTTTTGGTTTTTTTGTTTGTTTGGGTTTTTTGTTTGTTTGTTTGTTTGTTTTTTCCTTAACCAGTGCTTCCTGTACCAAGGAGCTTTCCTTACAATATGCATTCCTCCACACATACTTTCAGTGAAACAGTACTTTTTCAAGATTTTGAGTTTTGCCTTTTAGTTTTCCCGGAAAAGCATTTGGGCATGAATTAGGGCCATTAAAGATAGCAATAATATGACTGTTATTGTAATAAAACTTTTCTGTAGCATAAGAAGAATATTAAACCTTTCTCATTTAAAATTTATCCTCACTCTCCTTCACTAATTATATTTTTAAAAATTGTATCATGGGTGTCATCAGACTAGAAGATTCTTTTAACTATTTTTAAAAATAAATTTTGCTATTTCATGGAAGGAAAAAGAGCTTGCGAGTTTTGATGCTCTTTTGTACTCCTGTAAGTTGATAAAAGCTTTGTTTTCACACTGCTAAATACATTACTTAGTCCGTAGAGTCTATTAGTGCCTTTGGGTACCATATTTTCTTGAAAATAGCATACACTTTTATGCTTATTTGTATCTCCTAATGCTGAAGTGCTTGTGTTATCTTTTGTGTGTTATTTTTCAGTTGATACTTACCAGTACTTATACTGGGTAACATCTGGTGTTTTGGTTCTTCATTGCAATAGCTCCCTTAAGACTTTTAACACAAAAAGTAATTTTATTGTTACAGCTACAGTACCACAAAGACAATCTTGTGGTAGCAGTGGAAGGGCACTGATTCTTTTTCTTTGGTAGAGTCAAGAAAAAGGCTCTTGCAAAAATAATTTGCTCCAAAAAAAAGTTTTTGGTAGTTAAATTATTTCTGTTTTAAAGGAAAAATATGTCCCAGGTGAAAAAAACCAAAAAAACAAACGAGCAGTTAAAAAACCCAGGTATTTATTTTTGAAATCTGCACAGTGGAAATGTCAAGAATGTCAAGAAAAAAGTAACTTTTGATATTTAAAAATAAAGCACTTACATTTCCTATTTCAAGCATACATTTTTCATTTAAAATTAAG